>JAAKFY010000006.1:455714-460714 GCA_011823955.1 Dissostichus mawsoni | reverse complement strand
GGCTGATAACACAGACCAGCAGCAGCCAATCAGATTCACCCTGAACAAAGAGCAAGCCAAATGAATGGCAACGCATTCAGAGGGTCCTGTGATGTATTCAGTAAATAACACACACACACACACACAAAAGACAAATACTGGCTGTTAGCCGGTTAGCTCCTGTTAGCTCGGTGTTAGCATGTTAGCTTCTCTGTACCTGATTAGCACCGCTTCTCCGCCCGGTTCTCTCTCTTTTCTCCCGGATCTTCCTCCCTCTCCCCCGGGTCTCTCTCCTCCTCCTCACCGTCACAGGCTCCGGTTCTCCGGTCCTTTTCACGCAAATTCTCCCGGTAGAAACGGAGAGACATTTCACAAACACAGCTGGATCTATAGAGCTGCCGCGGTGGCTGATGGGAAATTGAATTTTTTTGTGTTGTTGGGTCAGAGATCGTGTGTTTGGAGAGATGACGCACTCTTCTTAGTATAATGATCACGTTATTACCATATATTATTATGTTATAACAACATATTTTAATCTCATAACGATATATTTTCATGTTATAACGACATCCTTTAACGTTATAACGTGATATCTTAACGTTATAACGTGATATCTTAACGTTATAACGTGATATCTTAACGTTATAACGAGATATCTTAACGTTATAACGAGAAATCTTTGTTTTAACGCGATATTTTATATAATATTTTATGGTAAATGGACTGTACTTATATAGCGCTTTATCCAGTCTTTACGACCCCTCAAAGTGCTTTACATGTCATTCTCCCATTCACACAGAGCAGTGTACCTTACTCTAGGACCTAACATTCATACAGAGCAGTGTACCTTACTCTAGGACCTAACATTCATACAGAGCAGTGTACCTTACTCTAGGACCTAACATTCATACAGAGCAGTGTACCTTACTCTAGGACTAACATTCATACAGAGCAGTGTACCTTACTCTAGGAACCTAACATTCATACAGAGCAGTGTACCTTACTCTAGGACCTAACATTCACACAGAGCAGTGTACCTTACTCTAGGACCTAACATTCATACAGAGCAGTGTACCTTACTCTAGAACCTAACATTCACACAGAGCAGTGTACCTTACTCTAGGACCTAACATTCATACAGAGCAGTGTACCTTACTCTAGGACCTAACATTCACACAGAGCAGTGTACCTTACTCTAGGACCTAACATTCATACAGAGCAGTGTACCTTACTCTAGGACCTAACATTCACACAGAGCAGTGTACCTTACTCTAGGACCTAACATTCACACAGAGCAGTGTACCTTACTCTAGGACCTAACATTCACACAGAGCAGTGTACCTTACTCTAGGACCTAACATTCACACAGAGCAGTGTACCTTACTCTAGGACCTAACATTCACACAGAGCAGTGTACCTTACTCTAGGACCTAACATTCACACAGAGCAGTGTACCTTACTCTAGGACCTAACATTCACACAGAGCAGTGTACCTTACTCTAGGAACCTAACATTCATACAGAGCAGTGTACCTTACTCTAGGACCTAACATTCACACAGAGCAGTGTACCTTACTCTAGGACCTAACATTCACACAGAGCAGTGTACCTTACTCTAGGACCTAACATTCACACAGAGCAGTGTACCTTACTCTAGGACCTAACATTCATACAGAGCAGTGTACCTTACTCTAGGACCTAACATTCACACAGAGCAGTGTACCTTACTCTAGGACCTAACATTCATACAGAGCAGTGTACCTTACTCTAGGACCTAACATTCACAGAGCAGTGTACCTTACTCTAGGACCTAACATTCATACAGAGCAGTGTACCTTACTCTAGGACCTAACATTCATACAGAGCAGTGTACCTTACTCTAGGACCTAACATTCATACAGAGCAGTGTACCTTACTCTAGGACCTAACATTCACACAGAGCAGTGTACCTTACTCTAGGACCTAACATTCACACAGAGCAGTGTACCTTACTCTAGGACCTAACATTCACACAGAGCAGTGTACCTTACTCTAGGACCTAACATTCACACAGAGCAGTGTACCTTACTCTAGGACCTAACATTCACACAGAGCAGTGTACCTTACTCTAGGACCTAACATTCATACAGAGCAGTGTACCTTACTCTAGGAACTAACATTCACAGAGCAGTGTACCTTACTCTAGGACCTAACATTCACACAGAGCAGTGTACCTTACTCTAGGACTAACATTCACACAGAGCAGTGTACCTTACTCTAGGACCTAACATTCATACAGAGCAGTGTACCTTACTCTAGGACCTAACATTCATACAGAGCAGTGTACCTTACTCTAGGACCTAACATTCATACAGAGCAGTGTACCTTACTCTAGGACCTAACATTCACACAGAGCAGTGTACCTTACTCTAGGACCTAACATTCATACAGAGCAGTGTACCTTACTCTAGGACCTAACATTCATACAGAGCAGTGTACCTTACTCTAGGAACTAACATTCATACAGAGCAGTGTACCTTACTCTAGAACCTAACATTCATACAGAGCAGTGTACCTTACTCTAGGACCTAACATTCATACAGAGCAGTGTACCTTACTCTAGGACCTAACATTCACACAGAGCAGTGTACCTTACTCTAGGACCTAACATTCATACAGAGCAGTGTACCTTACTCTAGGACCTAACATTCATACAGAGCAGTGTACCTTACTCTAGGACCTAACATTCATACAGAGCAGTGTACCTTACTCTAGGACCTAACATTCATACAGAGCAGTGTACCTTACTCTAGGACCTAACATTCATACAGAGCAGTGTACCTTACTCTAGGACCTAACATTCACAGAGCAGTGTACCTTACTCTAGGACCTAACATTCATACAGAGCAGTGTACCTTACTCTAGGACCTAACATTCATACAGAGCAGTGTACCTTACTCTAGGAACTAACATTCACACAGAGCAGTGTACCTTACTCTAGGACTAACATTCACACAGAGCAGTGTACCTTACTCTAGGACCTAACATTCATACAGAGCAGTGTACCTTACTCTAGGACCTAACATTCACACAGAGCAGTGTACCTTACTCTAGGACCTAACATTCATACAGAGCAGTGTACCTTACTCTAGGACCTAAACACATACAGAGCAGTGTACCTTACTCTAGGACTAACATTCATACAGAGCAGTGTACCTTACTCTAGGACCTAACATTCACACAGAGCAGTGTACCTTACTCTAGGACCTAACATTCACACAGAGCAGTGTACCTTACTCTAGGACCTAACATTCACACAGAGCAGTGTACCTTACTCTAGGACCTAACATTCACACAGAGCAGTGTACCTTACTCTAGGACCTAACATTCATACAGAGCAGTGTACCTTACTCTAGGACCTAACATTCACAGAGCAGTGTACCTTACTCTAGGACCTAACATTCACACAGAGCAGTGTACCTTACTCTAGGACCTAACATTCATACAGAGCAGTGTACCTTACTCTAGGACCTAACATTCACACAGAGCAGTGTACCTTACTCTAGGACCTAACATTCATACAGAGCAGTGTACCTTACTCTAGGACCTAACATTCACACAGAGCAGTGTACCTTACTCTAGGACCTACATTCATACAGAGCAGTGTACCTTACTCTAGGACCTAACATTCACACAGAGCAGTGTACCTTACTCTAGGACCTAACATTCACACAGAGCAGTGTACCTTACTCTAGGACCTAACATTCACACAGAGCAGTGTACCTTACTCTAGGACCTAACATTCACACAGAGCAGTGTACCTTACTCTAGGACCTAACATTCACACAGAGCAGTGTACCTTACTCTAGGACCTAACATTCACACAGAGCAGTGTACCTTACTCTAGGACCTAACATTCATACAGAGCAGTGTACCTTACTCTAGGACCTAACATTCACACAGAGCAGTGTACCTTACTCTAGGAACCTAACATTCACAGAGCAGTGTACCTTACTCTAGGACCTAACATTCATACAGAGCAGTGTACCTTACTCTAGGACCTAACATTCACACACCGTTGGCCATCGGGAGCAACTCAGGGTTAAGTATCTTGCCCAAGGATACATCGACATGTTGACTGCATGAGCTGGGATCGAACCCACAACCTTCTGGTTGAAAGACGACCGCACTCCCTCGCAGCCACAGTCGCCCTATAACAACATATTTAAGCGTATTAACGTGAATTTGTCACAATATTAAAAGAGATAGTGACTTTTTACCATATGTTCATGTTATAATGAATCTGATAGATTTTTGTGTAATAACGATATATTTTAACGTTATAACGTGATATTGTCACAGAACAAAATATATATTGACTTCATACCATATTTTAGTGTTATAATGAGATTTATTCCCTTAATAACTAACAACGAGATATTTTTAGTGTTCAGTGTAATAAGGGGATATTGTATTGTTATAACGATATCTTTGAGTTATAACAAGATATTTAATTTAGTACAACAAGATGTTTTATTGTTATAACAGGATATCTTTGTGTTTTTTAAAAGTGTATTGTTGTTGTTGTTGTTTGGTCCAAATTGAAGCTGATAGTTGTTAAAAATATATATGGTTTAATTGTTTTCTGGTATTATAATCACATATTTGACATAAAATGGCTAAATAATGAGTAATTTCAGAGTTTAAGAACTGATTCCTGCAGCGCTTCATTTCCGTTTTTACAAACTAAAGGTATTTTTATCAGAGAGATAACCACACAGCTAGTGAACCAGAGCAGAAACAGGAAGTGGTTTCACTGCTCGGGCACAAGAAGAAGAAGAGTTGATCTCATTGTACCAAGAGGAAGAATGAAGGACACGTCTCTCCTGCTCCGTGAGTAACCCTGAACACAAAGATATGAAAGAGGGATAAAGAGTTATGTTTAGTAGAAGTTTAAAAGTGGGTTTTTGTGTTCGAAAAACTAAATATTCTTCTGCGTATAAAAAAAGAAAGAAGATAAAACATAATATTTAGGATTAGGGG
>JAAKFY010000006.1:423214-450714 GCA_011823955.1 Dissostichus mawsoni | reverse complement strand
GGTCCTTTTAAATCCAGACTGAAGACTTCCCTGTTTGCTTTGAACTGAACTATTCTTATCTCCCGATGCACAGTAACTGTTATTCATGTGTTGTATACCTGAGTTATTCTATATCAGCTAGTTTCATGTTTATTTGAGTCCCTCTGCTTTTGAATGACCTGCTGCATTATTTCTTAATGTCTTTCAGTTGTGTAACGCACTTTGAATCGCCTCGTGTTGAAGGTGCTTTAAATAAACCTGCCTTACAGGAACACTTGTATTTCATTATTAGGGTTTGTTGTGTTGGGTTTCCTTTCCCTCTCAGAGCAATTAGATTAAATACTCCTTCCAAAAAAGTGTAGCTTATGATTTATTCTATATTAGTTTATTTTCCTTTAGTTATAATAGTGTTTTTTGGAAGAGGTAGTGTATTATATATCCAGTAGTAGGTGGTCATGAAAAACCTGAGCACATTAATCTGAGAGAGATGAGTTATTGTTTTCACAACGTCATTCCTGATTATCTGAGAATCCTTTTAGTGGGTTAAGATCATTCTTAGAGTGAGAGAGGAATGGATTTAACTTCTGAATGTCTGCAATAATCAATGGCATTAATCATTAATATCTCATTCTTAACTGTGAATGGTTTTCATTTATTTAACATTAGACGTGTTTTAGTCTGGCCAAACTTTCTCTGTTGAGATTCCTGGAAAAGGGAAATGACATAAAAGATTTTTCATTAAAAAAACTCAGATGTCCTGTTGGGTATTCAGCCCTCCAGCGCCAGGGGGCGGTGTGGAGCTCAGTGAGACCTCCATTAAACCACAGAAGAAGAAGAAGCAGAGTGTAAACAAACCATCAGCCGGCTTTCTGTCGCTGTTTCTGCGTCAAAGTGATAAACTAAGAGGATGCTGAGCTCCAGCAGACGGGATGTTAGCGGGATCTCCTCTCTGGTACCGACACTAACGTTACACTTCACCCGTTAATCCCCGGTATCCGTTCAAAGGGAGAGATTAGGGGACCGATAGAAGCTAAGCTAACGGTTAGCCGTTTGAGTGACTCTTTATAAAGCTTAAAGTCAGCGGTTGTAAAGTAACTAAAGTACTTTTTAACTCGTCTAACTGAGGTGTGTGTGTGTGTGTGGTGTGTGTGTGTTGTGTGTGTGTGTGTGTGTGTGTGTGTGTGTGTGTGTGTGTGTGTGTGTGTGTGTGTGTGTGTGTGTGTGTGTGTGTGTGTGTGTGTGTGTGTGTGTGTACAGACTTGCTGCTGTTTATAGGTTTTATTTGATCATGTTTTGTACTTTTTCCCACCTTTTAAAGATTACAAAAATGGGTGCTTTAACATAAATTAAGTTATATATAGATATTAACACAATGTACATTTAAAAGCCATAAAAGCCTCTATCGATGCTCACAGGGTTATGTAGATATCTCTTATTTATTTTTGTATTATTATTATTCTTTCTCTTCTCAGGCGCTTCTCTCTGTGGTGGTTTTATCCTGGACGTTCGTCATCTACGCCAGCAGGGTGGCAGCTGATTGGCTGCTGGAGGAGAGGACCGCCCTCCTGCAGCAGCACTGACAGCTGATTGGCTGCTGGAGGAGAGGACCGCCCTCCTGCAGCAACACTGACGTGATTGGCTGCTGGAGGAAAGGACTGACAGCTGATTGGCTGCTGGAGTACCTGTGAGTGTATAGTCTTAAAATCAAAACTAAGAAATAAGCTGTATTTATTTATAATTTGTCCTGTAGTATTTTTGACTTTTTATTTTAATTAGTCAGAATATTTATATTGTTTTGCTTAGATCTCATATTTTTTCATTTTATATCTATCTATCTCTCTCTGAGTGTTTTCTGTTCTCCTCAGGCTGACGGATGTTGATCCTCCTCAGAACCTCAGAACTTCAGAACCTCAGAACCTCAGAACCTCGTTATTAAAAACCCACAGATCGCTCTGACGGAAACTAAAACTCTTCTGGAGAGGAGTGCACCAGCTGGGCGTAAGCTGGGCGTAACTCTACGTCCGACGTAGAACCGAAGGTTAAGACCAAACTAAAGTTATGACTAGTGCACCACTCAGACTTAAGCCCTGTATGCGTTGAGCCCGGGTGTAACTTTTACACCTAGTATAGAGCAGGCGTAAAATCTGAAAGACAGACTAGTATCCATAGTAACGTAAAACAGGCAAGAAGGAAAATAACGATGGCAGTGCGTCTTGTTTACATGTTAACAACGAAAGGGCATTAAGAAGAGAAAGAGTCGTCCGTGATCGAACAAACCCGCTGGACATCTATTCAGTGAGCAGATAGAGAGGTTTCAAACCCACATCTATTCAGTGAGCTGATAGAGAGGTTTCAAACCACACATCTATTCAGTGAGCAGATAGAGAGGTTTCAAACCCACATCTATTCAGTGAGCTGATAGAGAGGTTTCAAACCCACATCTATTCAGTGAGCAGATAGAGAGGTTTCAAACCCACATCTATTCAGTGAGCTGATAGAGAGGTTTCAAACCCACATCTATTCAGTGAGCAGATAGAGAGGTTTCAAACCCACATCTATTCAGTGAGCAGATAGAGAGGTTTCAAACCCACATCTATTCAGTGAGCAGATAGAGAGGTTTCAAACCCACATCTATTCAGTGAGCAGATAGAGAGGTTTCAAACCCCACATCTATTCAGTGAGCTGATAGAGAGGTTTCAAACCCACATCTATTCAGTGAGCAGATAGAGAGGTTTCAAACCCACATCTATTCAGTGAGCAGATAGAGAGGTTTCAAACCCACATCTATTCAGTGAGCTGATAGAGAGGTTTCAAACCCACATCTATTCAGTGAGCAGATAGAGAGGTTTCAAACCCACATCTATTCAGTGAGCTGATAGAGAGGTTTCAAACCCACATCTATTCAGTGAGCTGATAGAGAGGTTTCAAACCCACATCTATTCAGTGAGCAGATAGAGAGGTTTCAAACCCACATCTATTCAGTGAGCAGATAGAGAGGTTTCAAACCCCACATCTATTCAGTGAGCTGATAGAGAGGTTTCAAACCCACATCTATTCAGTGAGCAGATAGAGAGGTTTCAAACCCACATCTATTCAGTGAGCAGATAGAGAGGTTTCAAACCCACATCTATTCAGTGAGCTGATAGAGAGGTTTCAAACCCACATCTATTCAGTGAGCAGATAGAGAGGTTTCAAACCACACATCTATTCAGTGAGCTGATAGAGAGGTTTCAAACCCACACTATTCAGTGAGCAGATAGAGAGGTTTCAAAACCCACATCTATTCAGTGAGCTGATAGAGAGGTTTCAAACCCACATCTATTCAGTGAGCAGATAGAGAGGTTTCAAACCCACTGGACATCTATTCAGTGAGCAGATAGAGAGGTTTCAAACCCCACATCTATTCAGTGAGCAGATAGAGAGGTTTCAAACCCACCACATCTATTCAGTGAGCTGATAGAGAGGTTTCAAACCCACATCTATTCAGTGAGCTGATAGAGAGGTTTCAAACCCACATCTATTCAGTGAGCGATAGAGAGGTTTCAAACCCACATCTATTCAGTGAGCTGATAGAGAGGTTTCAAACCCCACATCTATTCAGTGAGCAGATAAAGAGGTTTCGTTTCGGCACACAAGCCCTTTTTGATTTAATCGAGGAGATCTCCCCTCAACTCCAGCACGGATCAGACAGAAACGCTGCGCTCTCCCCAACCTCGCAGGTGCTGATTGCGCTCAGATATTACGTGAACGGGGCCTTTCAAAATACTGTGGGAGACATGATTAATGTTCATCGCACAACTGCATGTCGGGCTATTAGAAACGTTTCCTTGGCTCTCCAGCGCCGCCTTAGGAATTATATTCACCTTCCAACACAAGAAGAAGCAGCGAAATCCTCCTGGCATCCGTGAAGACATCGGTGGACGACTTACCCGCAATCACATAATAAACAACCTATAGCCCTGAATATTTGTAATGCTAGTTTTTTGCAATTGCATTTCAATAAGCTCCCATTGTGACCACATGTTTTCATAGGCCGTTTTATATTTTATTCACATTAACCCTAACACACAAGAACACTAAATAACAACATTTGGAGAACTAACATGAAATTGAGATAAAAAACAAGTATAACAAATCTGATTAGAGAATATGACACATTGTCTTCTCAGTGATTCTTTGCTGATTCTTAAGAATTATAATTTGGAGTCTTCATTTCTTCTCCAGCTCGATTTTGTCGTGTTCCGCTCTCAGTTTTGCGGTCTCCACCTCCACACGAACGATCTCTTTCTCCACCAGTCCACGCTGTAGCTCTGTAAAATCCCTCTTTCTTTTTCGGGGTGTGGGCGTCATTTTTCTCTTCTTTTGGTTTCCGTTATCCATGACTTCGTTATCCAAGTCTTAGCTTGCTCTGAATGGAGGAGTTTGAGTGTTAAATGATGTAGACGTGTGTTGCTCGGCAACAAACTGTTTTGTGTGTATTCACGTGGACGTGCGCATCTTAAGACCAGGCGCAGCTACGACCGAGACGAGTCAGGCTTGGTGCACTCGGTGTAAATTCGAATCACTAAGTCGGACGTAGCTAAGCCCGACGTTAGAGTCCTACTTTCTTACGCCCATCTGGTGCCCTCCACTCCTGAAGCTGCGATTTAAGGATTCAAAGATTCACGAGAATCTCTCAAACTCTTTCTGTTTGTGCGGATTCATTGGGTTTATACAGACATGTAATGTTTGTAGCCTTTATTTAACCAGGTGAAAGCCCCTTGAGATCGAAGATCTCTTTTTCGAGGGTTACTTAAAGGGGACCTATCATGCAAAATGCACTTTGTGATGTCTTTTATACATCATGTGTCCCCGGTGTGTCGGGGAACTCACGCAGCGTCAGAAAATAAAACCCTCTCTCTTTTCCTCCGTACCCAAATCTTTTAAAAACAGGGGTACACCGAGCGGATACAGATTTGCTGCCGATCTGATTAATATCGGATGGTGGACCCGCAGAGAGTTGCTATCAGAAACAATGCCTGACGTGTTTTGGACGTAATCTCGTCTTTGTTTACATTAGCAAGCCTCGCTAACACTCAGAGCTAACCTGTACTGGAGAGCACATGTGTTTAAAAAGCAGGAAATAAAAAAGAACTCACCTTGTGATAAACCTGCAAGAGAAAAAGCATTTGAGCTCCATACTGTTTCAGAAATAATCCTTGATGTGGTTTAGAACAGGATGGCGTTTTATCACAGCAGAATTTAACTTTGTCTCCGGTAGAATTCTGATCAGGCATTAGCTCCGCCTCCTCTTCTTTTTTTTAAAGCTAAGGACCCAAAATCCGCGTTTCTCTAACAGCAGGAACAGAGGGCGTTTCACTAACAGCAGGAACAGAGGGCGTGTCTCTACAGAGGGCGTGTCTAACAGCAGGAACAGAGGGCGTGTCTAACAGCAGGAACAGAGGGCGTGTCTCTAACAGCAGGAACAGAGGGCGTGTCTCTAACAGCAGGAACAGAGGGCGTGTCTAACAGCAGGAACAGAGGGCGTGTCTCTAACAGCAGGAACAGAGGGCGTGTCTAACAGCAGGAACAGAGGGCGTGTCTCTAACAGCAGGAACAGAGGGCGTGTCTAACAACAGGAACAGAGGGCGTGTCTCTAACAGCAGGAACAGAGGGCGTGTCTCTAACAGCAGGAACAGAGGGCGTGTCTCTAACAGCAGGAACAGAGGGCGTGTCTCTAACAGCAGGAACAGAGGGCGTGTCTCTAACAGCAGGAACAGAGGGCGTGTCTCTAACAGCAGGAACAGAGGGCGTGTCTCTAACAGCAGGAACAGAGGGCGTGTCTCTAACAGCAGGAACAGAGGGCGTGTCTCTAACAGCAGGAACAGAGGGCGTGTCTCTAACAGCAGGAACAGAGGGCGTGTCTCTAACAGCAGGAACAGAGGGCGTGTCTCTAACAGCAGGAACAGAGGGCGTGTCTAACAGCAGGAACAGAGGGCGTGTCTCTAACAGCAGGAACAGAGGGCGTGTCTCTAACAGCAGGAACAGAGGGCGTGTCTCTTTGATGGAAACAATAATCAATGAGCTGAACGTGGAGTATAGTCGTGATATCTGATCGTCTTCTATGTCATTAATAATGTTAGATATTATTATATATAAATGAAATGAACGTTAATGAGCAGTGAAATACAGAAAGTAGATCCTCTGTTTTTAATAAATCACGTGACGTTGTGATCCATGTTATCATATCCCTCCACCTGCTGTGTTTAATAAACAGTGATGTAACCTCGTTAGCGTCAGGAAGCTTTTTTTCCTCCTCCTGCGCTCTGATTGGCTGATAACACAGACCAGCAGCAGCAGCCAATCAGATTCACTCTGAACAAAGAGCAAGCCAAATGAATAGAATCGCATTGAGAGGGTCCTGTGATGTATTCAGTAAATAACACACACTCAATCACACACACTCTCACACACACACACACACTCTCACACACACAGTGTTTTGTGAGGAGTGTTTGAAGTCCTCTGATATGTAAATGCTGTCTCCTGATTGAAAGGAAAGCAGACGCCTCTCAAAGGTGAGTACTCATACTATTAACACACACACACTTCAAACACACACACACACACACACTTCAAAACACACACACACACACACTTCAAAACCACACACACACACTTCAAACACACAATTCAAACACACACACACACACACACACGCTCTCTCATGTGTAATTAAAAAACCAGCCTCTCCTCTGTTTCCAACATTTTCTCTCGTTCCTCATCAGTTTTTAGAAAAGCACGAGTGTAAGAGAATAAGGAAAAAATAAAGCATCAAAAAAAATCTGTTTTATTAAATAAATATATTCATTTACAGAAAATGCATTTGTAAAATATATAAATTGTATACAGAAATAAATGTAAAAAATTCATTTAGTCTTTTTTTTTATCTATCTTTTCTCATGTGTAATTAAAACCATCCCTCTGTGGTTTGATCTGCAGCTGTGCTCACACACACACTCCACCAGATGAGCACACACACAACACTCCACCAGATGATCACACACACACTCCACCAGATGAGCACACACACACTCCACCAGACGAGCACACACAACTCCACCAGATGAGCACACACACACTCCACCAGATGAGCACACACACACACACTCCACAGACGAGCACACACACACTCCACCAGAGAGCACACACACACTCCACCAGACGAGCACACACACACTCCACACCTGAGCACACACACACTCCACCAGATGAGCACACACACACAACTCCACCAGACGAGCACACACACACTCCACCAGATGAGCACACACACACTCCACCAGATGAGCACACACACACTCCACCAGACGAGCACACACACACTCCACCAGATGAGCACACACACACTCCACCAGATGAGCACACACACACACTCCACCAGATGATCACACACACACTCCACCAGATGAGCACACACACACTCCACCAGATGAGCACACACACACTCCACCAGACGAGCACACACACACTCCACCAGATGAGCACACACACACACACACACTCCATCAGACGAGCACACACACACACTCCACCAGATGAGCACACACACACACACTCCACCAGATGATCACACACACACACCACCAGATGATCACACACACTCCACCATATGATCACACACACACTCCACCAGATGAGCACACACACCACCAGATGATCACACACACCACCAGATGATCACACACACACTCCACCAGATGATCACACACACACTCCACCAGATGAGCACACACACCACCAGATGATCACACACACCACCAGATGATCACACACACCACCAGATGATCACACACACACTCCACCAGATGATCACACACAAACACACACACACATCACACACACCACCAGATGATCACACACACACACACCACCAGATGATCACATACAAACACACACACACACGTCACACACACCACCAGATGATCACACACACCACACCACCAGATGATCACACACAAACACACACACACACACACGTCACACACACCACCAGATGATCACACACACACCACACCACCAGATGATCACACACACACACACCACCAGATGATCACACACACACACCACACCACCAGATGATCACACACACACAGATGATCACACACACCACCAGATGATCACACACACACTCCACCAGATGATCACACACAAACACACACACACGTCACACACACCACCAGATGATCACACACACACACCACCAGATGATCACACACAAACACACACACACGTCACACACACCACCAGATGATCATACACACACACACTCCACCAGATGAGCACACACACACACACTCCACCAGATGAGCCCACACACACACACACACACTCCACCAGATGAGCCCACACACACACACACACACACACACTCCACCAGATGAGCCCACACACACTCCACCAGATGAGCACACACACGTCACACACACACACACACACTCCACCAGATGATCCCACACAGACACACACTCTGTTAATTAGGGAAACAGTGAAAGAGTCTCAGCATGTCTTGGCGTCTGAATAACGAAGTAAGGGAGCCAGCGAGGGTCAAACTGAGACGTGTTACTATGAACTCATTCAGGCAGTTTTTATTTATAATTATATATGTTCAGTAAATATAAATGTTTATTTTAAATGCATTATTACTTTCATTGAAATATATCGGGGGCTGAATCCTTTCTTCGCCACACGGTGAAGTTCAAATGTTAAAATGAATAACAACATGTTTTATTCAGTGTGTGTTTCATGGTTCTTACAGACTTCACATTCACAGGTTAACTTATAATAAAAACACAGAATATTCTGAATAAATCCACAGAAACAAAAACCTTTTTAATTTATATAATAATAGTTTTTATTGATTGATGAATTCCTTCAGACATTCTTTATCCCCAGGACACAGTTCTTCATAAGATATAGATAAAAGCATTATATAAGTGAGGGACAAGGGACAAATAAATAAATATACTAAATAAATAATTACGTCAAATAAATAAATAATAATTTATAATAATAATCGTAGAAGAGAGAAATAAATAATATAGGCAGTTATGGTGCGTTCACACCGGACGCGATGCGATGTTTGGGGGCGGCGCGATTACAGAGTCAATGCAGATCCGATCTCCATTCAGAAAACCGTCTGTCTGCAGACTTCTCAAAGCATTCATTCATGGTTTTTACTAACCGGTATCAGTATGTAGTTACTTCGGCATCATTTTGAAACGTGTATTACAATTAAATCACGGTCAAATATGTTCATCTTGTTGTAGTAGTAGCCCCGAGCCAGCGCGTCCTGTTTGAATGATGCGAGTAAACACAGCTGACAGCCGCGGCTCGAGCGCCTAACTCGAGCGGTTAGACGCGTCCGGTGTGAACGCAGCTTAAGCCGTCATAATAAAACGGTCACAGATATCAATAAATACTTGACTGCAGGAAAGCACAAACACAACACTCAGAAATTAATACTAAATACTATTATTGGAGTTTATTTATTAAAACTGTTAAAAAATAATAATATATTTATATTATTATTTGTATTTCGTTCAGTTAATATGGTTTCACATTTTACTGTTATGGAAAATATTAAAGTAATTGTTTTTACAGGTTGGCCTTTTTGTATTGTTCTAGTATTACTTGATATGTTTTTTTAAATAATTTGTATTAATATATAAAGTGTATTTTCCTAATTCTTTAAAAATGTGTATTCATTTTTCTTGTTTCTCTGTTATCTAGTCCGTGCACATGATAAATATAATTGTGTTAAATATAAGTCTTACTTCAATAACTTGTCTTAAACTAAAATCTTACACTTTGACTGAATTTAAAGAATATATATATATATTTAAATGTATTTCCCTCCTCAGGCGAGCTGCAGGCTGTCGTCGGGCAGACTCCCCGGGATGGAGGAGAACAGCTGCTCTTCCTCCTCCTCTTCCTCCTCTTCTTCTTCGTTGGTGTGTTTGGTCGTCTCCCTACAGTTCTTCTTCTTCTTCCCCTCCAGCCAGTACGTCACCATGTCCCCTTTCCCCTTCACACACAAATCATCATCATCATCATCATTACGTTTATATTTAATTCACAGATTTAATGAGTTTTTATTCCTTGTAGATTTATGGATTTAGAAAATAGCCCAATGTTTCTGGATTATTTATTATTTATTTAATTTCTTAGTTTTATTTCCTTGAAATTACAAATTCTATCTTAACAATAATGGGGCGAAGCTAGTTCAGGCAGTCCATTCGAGCACCAATGATACATTAACACGTGACACACCCCCACCACCACCCCAGCTTCCACCCCACCACCACCCCAGCTTCCACCCCAGCTTCCACCCCACCACCACCCCAGCTTCCACCCCAGCTTCCACCCCAGCTTCCATCCCAGCTTCCACCCCAGCTTCCATCCTAGCTTCCATTAAAATATCTATTCTCATATATTTTTTTATATTCAAATTTTAATCTCAGAATATGAGTTGTAATCTTTGATATCCTGATGTCTCACCTTGACGCTCAGTGTTCCTCTGCAGGTCAGCAGGTATCCTCCGATCTCCTCCAGCAGGTAGAACGCTGCAGAGCTGCACTGGATCTTCAACGCTGACACACACACACACACACACACACACACACCACACACACACACACACGCACACACACACACACACACACACACACCTCACGTTATATAGTAATATACAGAATGAATTATATAACTTATAAAGAGTTCTGAGTGTACCCAGGCTGGTGGACTCCATCCTGGACGCCGTGTTCACCGTGTCTCCGAACAAACAGTAACGAGGCATCTTCGTCCCAACAACCCCCGCCACCACCGGACCTACACACACACACACACACACACACACACATACACACACACACACACACACACACACACACACACATACACACACACACACACACACACAATTCAGTGTTTGTTTGTTTCTCTCTGTGTGTGTGTGTGTGTGTGTGTGTGTGTGTGTGTGTGTGTGTGTGTGTGTGTGTGTGTTGTGTGTGTGTGTGTGTGTACCAGAGTGTATCCCGCTCGTATCTGCAGCAGTGTGTGTGTGTGTGGGATCCTGAAGCAGCTGCAGACCCCCACCAGGTCCAGAGCCAGGCTGCTGATCTCTGCTGCGTGCTGCACCCCGTTCTCCTGAGGGACCCCCGACACCACCATGTCTGACACACACACACACGCACACACACACACACACACACACACACACACACGCACACACACACACACACACACATCAGCAGTTACATAGTTAATCAAAGTAGATTGAAGTAGCTAATACAATCATTTTTAAACCTAAGTATGGTGGGCCGTCGCAGAAAAGACAACACTGTGTTTGTGTGTGTGTGTGTGTGTGTGTGGTGTGTGTGTGTGGTGTGTGTGGTTGTGTGTGTGTGTGTGTGTGTTGTGTGTGTCTCACAGGCGTCTCCAATGGTCTCCACCTTGTACACGTCGTAGTTGTCGATGATGTCGTCAAACGTCGTGTAGAGTTTGTTCAGGAAATCAACGATTTGATAAGGAGTGCTGCTGCGGAGAGCTGAGTGAAACCTACGATATCACTACAGGACACACAGGGACACACAGGGACACACAGGGACACACAGGGACACACAGGGACACACAGGGACACACAGGGACACACACACAGGGACACACACACAGGACACACAGGGACACACAGGGACACACAGGGACACACAGGGACACACAGGGACACACAGGACACACAGGGACACACAGGGACACACACACAGGGACACACAGGGACACACAGGGACACACAGGGACACAGGGACACACACACAGGGACACACAGGGACACACAGGACACACAGGGACACACAGGGACACACAGGGACACACAGGGACACACAGGGAGACACAGGGACACACAGGGACACACAGGGAGACACAGGGACACACAGGGACACACAGGGACACACAGGGACACACAGGACACACAGGGACACACAGGACACACACAGGGACACACAGGGACACACAGGGAGACACAGGGACACACAGGACACACAGGGACACACAGGGACACACAGGGACACACAGGACACACAGGGACACACAGGGACACACAGGGACACACACAGGGACACACAGGGACACACACAGGGACACACAGGACACACAGGGACACACAGGGAGACACAGGGACACACAGGGAGACACAGGGACACACACACACACACAGAGACGAACAGACACACACACACAACAAAGACACACAGGGACACACACACACACACACAGGGACACACACAGAGACACACAGGGACACACACACACACACACACAGGGACACACACACACATTAAACATTTCGATAAAATTACGTAATTTTTATTCTCAATATTCACTTTTCGTGTCTTTATATTGTGTCTCTCCTAATTGACTAATCCCGGATCAATGAGTGTTAATTGACCGGCCTAAGTGAGTGTTAATTGACCAGCCTAAGTGAGTGTTAATTGACCGGCCTAAGTGAGTGTTAATTGACCGGCCTAAGTGAGTGTTAATTGACTGGCCTAAGTGAGTGTTAATTGACCGGCCTAAGTGAGTGTTAATTGACTGGCCTAAGTGAGTGTTAATTGACGGCCTAAGTGAGTGTTAATTGACCGGCCTAAGTGAGTGTTAATTGACCGGCCTAAGTGAGTGTTAATTGACCCGCCTAAGTGAGTGTTAATTGACCGGCCTAAGTGAGTGTTAATTGACTGGCCTAAGTGAGTGTTAATTGACCGGCCTAAGTGAGTGTTAATTGACCGGCCTAAGTGAGTGTTAATTGACTGGCCTAAGTGAGTGTTAATTGACTGGCCTAAGTGAGTGTTAATTGACGCCTCAGTGAGTGTTAATTGACCGGCCTAAGTGAGTGTTAATTGACGGCCTAAGTGAGTGTTAATTGACTGGCCTAAGTGAGTGTTAATTGAACCTGAAGAAGACGGTGGCGCTGACGTAGCTCTGAGCCTTCAGAGGTTTCCCCTGACGCAGGTCGTCTGCCACCTGTCTGGGGAGCATACCTGTGAAACAATAACAGGAAGTGGTCGTGTCAAATGATCATAAAATCATTTAAAACACATAGACTCTGATTGACTTTCACTCTGTTCTTGTATTGTTAGTCTTGTGTTTAACAGAGACAGATGTTAAGGATTTACATTTCAGGAGGTTAAAGAAAGTAAAAGGTGGATTTACAAAAGATGAGGAGGTTTAATGGTTTAATGATGGGATGGAGGACCAGCTGTTTCCTCTCATGAATATACAGAGAGACTGTGAGCAGAACTTCTCTCTCCTCTGAGGAGGAAGCTGCTCTGTTCCTGCGTTTGAGATCCATTTCACTTTATATTGACTTTCTTTATTACTTTATTAAATATAACAAGAGACAAACTGAGTCCATGACTCATGGATCAGTTTCTCTGAAGACTTTCCTCCACAGAAGTCTCCTCAGGAGGCTTCTAACACGCAGGTCACAGAGGCTTCATGCTAAATGAGTAGGACATCTGCAGATTGAAGCACATAGCACTGAAGTCTGAGGCTCAACATGAATAATTAACCTGCAACACAAAAGGGTAAATATATTACTTTATTTTAGCATGTCTTCCATTAAAAAATACGGAGCCCCCTAGGGGACATGGAGAAGAGAAAAAAAGAATTTAAGAAAAAAAAAAAAAATCAATCTCGCAAAATCATTTAGCTCAATGTCCTTCCGGGTCAGTTCGGAAACACAGAAACCACAACGAGGGAGCGGTTCATCGATTTGACTTTGAGCTTGGCCTTAAATATAAAGATATAACATCAGCGCTTGGCAATAGGCACGGGTTTCACATAAGTGACACCTCAAGAGAACACTCAGAGCGAGGGGTCATGCACGTCGCAAAGCATACTCTGAGCTGAGTTATTGACAGATTCGAATTTCGCGGATCAATAACTCATGAACATAACGTTGTAAAAATACAAACAACATGACTTTACAATCATAGCAAGGTAGACAACGAGCTACAGAGTCGTTTTGATCAGAACAGTTCGATACGCACGCATCGCTAAACTAACACAATCTGCAGCTGGAGGAGGGAGAGGAGTGCTTAGGGACCGTCTACAAACGGCAACGGGGTTTTGCGAGATCTCGCAAAACATTTTTTTTTTTTTTTCAAGTAATTTTTTTTCTTCTCCATGTCCCCTAGGGGGCTCCCTAAAAATATCTCAAAAGGAGAAAGGATATCAGATTCAGCTAATAGCTAACTGCCATCTAGAGTAAGGGTTAGTTAGCAGGAAATCACAGACTAATCATTCCTTAAGATGAATGTGTTAAAACATACGTTACTTTTTCAAATGTAGTAACAATTAAGGTGGATTTTAAGTGTCATAGTGAGTCTTAAAGGGCTGCTCCTGTATATAAAGAGCTGCATCGTCTGCTGAGACATTTCACTGTTTTTAGTCATTTATTAATCTTATTGCTTTTGTGTTGCAGCTTAAACTTCAGAGTCAATAGAAACCAAATGTGTGTGTGTGTGTGTGTGTGCGTGCGTGCGTGCGTGCGTGCGTGCGTGCGTGCGTGCGTCGTGCGTGCGTGCGTGCGTGTGTGTGTGTTACTGTAAAGCAGCCGGTCAGTTTTCTGTTTCTCGTGCGTCAGGTCCTGAGTCCTCTCGGCCACCAGAACCTCCAGGTGTTTGCTGTACTTCTCCATCTGGAAGACAGCGATTATAGATATAAATAAATACATTAAGATAAGATGATCTTTCTTTATCCCCGTGGATCAGGAGTCGCACCAGCAACAGAGTGAGCGTGAAAAAAAGGACGGTACAGATTCACACGAGGTGAAACAAATATATACAAAAATGATATAGTAACTGTTTAGAAACAAGATATCACAACTAGGTAAAATAATTAGTATTAAGGCTTCAACTAACAGTTTGATATCAATACATGTGCAGATAAGTCTTCTAGATTAATGTTAATAAAATAGAGTTTAGACAAATGTCCCTCACAGTTTCTGTTTCTAAAATGGGGGTCAATATGTTTAAAACGTCTGTCACTGGTTTATTGATTTATTGATCACCAGGTTCATCATCATGTCCACCGGGCTGACTTTGATCGGGTTGACCCGGTTGACAAACTTCTTGATCTGCTCGAAGGTCGGCCGGTGAAACGGATTCTGAGAGCGACATCTCCGGATCAACTATGGAGACACGGAGGGACAGAAAGGACGGCAGGACAAGTTAGAGACACCTTTATCTCTTTAATGGTAAACAGACTAAATGTTGTTAAAGAAACTCATCATAATGATGCTTTCCAATAATAAATGTATTTATTTTATTCCGTTTTCACAGATTTTGGGTGTAATTCATTTCTATTACAAGAGGGGCCGTATCTGAAGAGATACTTGTGTTTATGAAATATACAAAAACTATAACCATTGAAGTAAAAGGTCTCGACAATGTCCAAAAAAGACATTACATTAAAGTCCAGCTAAAACGTTAGTGAATTATATTATCTATTTTTTTTAAATGTAATAAAAGGATATTATTTACATTTGTATTATCCCAAAACCAACATTTAGTAAGGTACAAATGTGCTTAAATATAACATATTTAAGCGGTTTTAACCAAAAGGATAATTAGCAAGTAGACAATGGTTTGGTGATCAGGGTATTACTTTACCTCTCTATAACAAACATTCAAGATTATTCAACACTTGTAAAATAAGCATCCTATTGAACATGAAATCTCCTTTTACAGGTCAGTCCAATTTATATACAATTAGAGACTCATGCACAAGAGAAGTGGAATAAAACAGTTCAATAATAAGACATTTAAATGATATAATACTTGGTTAAATATAGATTAAGACAGCCTTTTTTAATAGTAAAACTAATACCTCCACGTAGTCTGCGGGACAGGGACAGGTGTTGTCCACCTGACTGGAGATCAGCTCAGGTAGAGGAGGACACCAGGAGCTCTCCAGGCTCGACTCCTCCACCTGCACAAATATACAGGAAGTACACACATCCTTTACTCAAGTAGAAGTACACACATCCTTGACCTCCCTTTATTTAATAGAACAATAATGTCATTGTTAGCTAATGAATGTTTCCATGCTGAACAACGGCAACATGACAACGTTTCCATTGGTCCCTCTTCTTTAGAGAAGACCAGGAAATGATGGATACACGGATCGTGTTCAAATCAATAGGCACGCAATGACTCTAAATAATAATGATCACGCCACCAAACACACATTCAGACTAAAGGAACCAGCCTGTTTGGAACATGGAAGAAGTAGAAAGTACAGGTATTTGGGTTCAACATGGAAGAAGTAGAAAGTACAGGTATTTGGGTTCAACATGGAAGAAGTAGAAAGTACAGGTATTTGGGTTCAACATGTAAGAAGTAGAAAGTACAGGTATTTGGTTCAACATGTAAGAAGTAGAAAGTACAGGTATTTGGGTTCAACATGGAAGAAGTAGAAAGTACAGGTATTTGGGTTCAACATGAGAAGTAGAAAGTACAGGTATTTGGGTTCAACATGGAAGAAGTAGAAAGTACAGGTATTTGGGTTCAAATGTAAGAAGTAGAAAGTACAGGTATTTGGTTCAAATGTAAGAAGTAGAAAGTACAGGTATTTGGGTTCAACATGTAGAAGTAGAAAGTACAGGTATTTGGGTTCAAATGGAAGAAGTAGAAAGTACAGGTATTTGGGTTCAAAGTGTAAGAAGTAGAAAGTACAGGTATTTGTGTTCAATGTAAGAAGTAGAAAGTAAAAAGTAATCAGAAAAATAAGTAGTGGAGTAAAGTACTGATACTAGAAACATGTACTTAAGTACAGTAACGAAGTATTTGTACTCCACTACTTCCCCCCCTGCTGTATTTGTACAGATGTGTTGTTAGAGCCAGTATTTTGCTTTTATAAGAAAGGCCCCCTAATCGTGACGTCTGCAGTCAACCAGAGTATAAAAGACTCCCACGGCGCCTCCTCTAAATTGACAGAGATGTCAGAAAGACGCCGTCGAGGCTCAGTTTTTAACCGTTCAATTATCCATTAAGTTATCAAGTTATACAAACCTTAACAAAGAGATGAAGCAAGAACGAATACCTAAGTTGTTTGTTATTTTATTGAGGTTTGCCTCTCTGTTTTGACTTTTCTAAAAGCCTCTTTTCTTTGGTGCATGTGTAAAAGGTTTGCTATTTTATTTTGAGCATTGCACAATATCATCCAAACCATCGGAGGCCAAGCAACTCATCAACTGTGAGTAACACGAATATAAAGGAAAGAAAACGAGATAAAAATGTCTGTTGAAGGCGTCTAGTGGCTTGATAGAAAACAAGGAAGGAAGCCACGACATGCATTTATAAAACATTACAGATATTATGAAACGTGGACTTACGGGAACGGGGTCGCTGCGAGTGGCGATCTCCAGCAGAATGATGGAGTAACTGTGAAGACATGCAGAGGGTATTAACTGTGTGTGTGTGTGTGTGTGTGTGTGTGTGTCCTTATGGGGACCCCGATAAAACGTCCCCACAAGGTGAACCATCACATTTTCTGTTCAGCTCAAGGTTGGAGTGGTGTTGGATTGTGGTCTCCCTGATATTTCATTGTTAATATTAATATATTTTACTTTAAATACAGTCTTTCAGCGGTTTGCGCCCCCTACAGGATCCTCAGAGTTACTGAAAATATGTCCAATTAGTATTGAGTAATTTATTTTTATTCATAATGATGGCCATGTCTATAAATTGTAAAAACCGTGTGGATATCATTTATTGTTTTGCTTCCTAACCAAGCCTAGAATATTCTCCCAGTTACATTTAAGGAACGTTGTCGGTACGAAATGCATTAGCTCAGTTTTTTGCAACACTGCAATTTTCAAACGTTTTTATCTCAAATGAAAAGTCCCTGAAATCGGCATTCTGAAACTTTAGTATAAATAATTATATAAAAGAGTGTGTCTATGTTTTGCTTCAATTGTCAGATGTTTGCATTCTTACGATTTCAAATATGAAAAATAATTTGAATCAGAATCAGAATCAGGTTTATCGCCAGGTAGGTTGACACGTTCGAGGAATTTGTCTTGGTGTCGTGGTGCACACATGAAAGTAAAACAAAAATTAAAAACACTGATAGAAAACTATTTTAAGAAACTATAGTAATTAAAACATTTAATTTTTAAAAATATAGCAGTATTTACATTGAAATAGAATGGAATAAAATATGTGCAGTAATAAAAAAGAAAGATCTTCTGTACATCCACGTGTGTTTTCAAATAAGTTGACATAAATGGTATTTGGGTGTACCTGAACACGTCTGCAGCGAGCGTGGGCTCCATGCTGGAGTTATGAAACTCGGGCGGCATGTAGACCTCCTGAAGTCTCTGCTGATAGGACGAAGAGGCTCCGCCCCCTCGTGCCTGCGATACATCCTCAACCCGAAATCTGATGGATAAGATAAGATAAGATGGATCTTTATTTATCCCCGTGGGGAAATTCAGGCGTTTAAAGCAGCAACGGGTCAGAGTGAAAAACAGGATTCACACGAGGTAACAATAGAATACAAAGTAAAATATGATACAGCAAAAATAAACTATTGAAATGTGTTAAAAAGCCTAACAATAATATATACAAGTTGGAAAACAGTGTCCCAACGCTAACAATTAAACCAAGTACAATAAAAGGTAAAGAGTTGTGGAAAACCTTTTTAACAGTCAACATAACCAAACATTCCCAGATAGTTTTATATTTGATGTTTAGACTTCACCTGTGATTTTGCAGACCCAGCGGTCGTCGATCACGCAGTTTACAGACTTCAGTCGGCCGTGGCAGATCTTGTGTTGGTGGAGGTACGCCACGCCGCGCGCTATGTCTGTAGCGAAGGAAAACCTGCAGAGGAGAGACACGGAGGGTTTTATATTATTTACTTTTTAATTTGAAATGTACAAATTTAAACCCAAACCCATATAAATAAAGACAGGAAGATTTAATGAAGAACATTGAGCGTTATAAGTTATTAGGATAACTTCAAGATATTTAGGATATCAGTAGTCGGACCTAGTCGAATTTTAGGTTTAAGAATTAAAACAAAAAAATTGAAAACCTTAAATAAAGTCTAGGAGGAAGCCTCAACCTACAAATGTAATTAAATGATTAAAGAAGTATGTTAAAAAATGTATAAAAATAATATGACTTCAAACTTTTGGAATAGTGTACCATATAAAAAAACACATACATAAAGAAAAGGCTCCTGATTATTATTTACTCTCCTGATTATTATTTACTCTCCTGATTATTATTTACTCTCCTGATTATTATTTACTCTCCTGATTATTATTTACTCTCCTGATTATTATTTACTCTCTTGATTATTATTTACTCTCCTGATATTATTTACTCTCCTGATTATTATTTACTCTCCTGATTATTATGATTATTATTTACTCTCCTGATTATTATTACTCTCCTGATTATTATTTACTCTCCTGATTATTATTTACTCTCCTGATTATTATTTACTCTCCTGATTATTATTTACTCTCCTGATTATTATTTACTCTCCTGATTATTCCAAACCCTCATTACCAGGACACAAGAGAGCCCTCTGTGTGAAGTAATTTATGTAACCCTAATTAAGTCAGCATGCTGTTGCATATCAATTAAAGTGTGTGTGTGTGTGTGTGTGTGTGTGTGTGTGAGTGTGTGTGTGTGTGTGTTGTGTGTGTGTGTGTGGTGTGTGTGTGTGTGTGTGTGTGTGTGTGTGTGTGTGTGTGTGTACCTGAAGCCCCAGTTGAGTGGGATCTCCTCGTTAAGCAGAACGTCGTTAAGGCTTCCTTTGGGGCAGTACTCGGTCACTATGGCAACATCCGGCGGCTCAACGCAACCTCCGATAAACTTACACAGGTTCGGGTGGTCGAACTCCTGAAGACGGAAGAAATGTTAAAATACTAAATATACACATTTAATATGAAGGTAAAGCGTTATTTATTCTCATTTATAGCAGTTTGTACCACAGAGAAAAGTTCAAATGAGGTTCAAATGAAGGTTTAGTTGTAAGTGTGTGTGTGTGAGTGTGTGTGTGTGAGTGTGAGTGTGTGTTGTGAGTGAGTGTGTGTGTGTGAGTGAGTGTGTGTGAGTGTGTGAGTGTGTGTGTGTGGTGTGTGTGTGTGTGTGTGAGTGTGAGTGTGTGTGTGTGTGTGTGTGTGTGTGTGAGTGAGTGTGTGAGTGTGTGAGTGTGTGTGTGTGTGTGTGTGTGTGTGTGTGTGTGTGTGTGTGTGTGTGTGTGTGTGTGTGTGTGTGAGTGAGTGAGTGTGTGAGTGTGTGAGTGTGTGAGTGTGTGTGTGTGTGTGTGAGTGAGTGTGTGAGTGTGTGAGTGTGTGTGTGTGTGTGTGTGTGTGTGTGTGTGTGTGTGTGTGTCTGTGTGTGTGTGTGGTGTGTGTGTGTGTGTGTGTGTGTGAGTGAGTGAGTGTGTGTGTGTGAGTGTGTGTTTGGTACCTGACTTGTTTGACTTCCTGTCTGATGGTTTTGGACAGGGAGAAGGTTTTGGTTTGAATCCTCTTGATGGCCACCGTCCTGCCATCACTGGAAATGAAAAATAATATTTAATACAGGAAGTTTTCTCTTCTACTTTCACTTTGATAACCTAGCTTTCTTTAGTCTGAAGCGAAACAAAGAAAGGCTTCTTCAGAGTTGCATGGATGGAGTTAGAGCCAGTATTTCGTTTTTATAAGAAAGGCCACCTAATCGTGACGTCTGTAGTCAACAGAGTATAAAAGACTACAATTCCCACGGCGCCTCCTCTAAAGGTCACAGAGATGTTAGAAAGACGTCGAGCCTCAGTTTTTAACGGTTCAATTACCCTTTAAATGACCAAGTTATATAAGCCTTAACAAAGAGAGAAAACACGATCGATACCTAAGTTGTTTGTTATTTTATTTGAGTTTTGCCTCTCTGTTTTGACTTTTCTAAAAGCCTCTTTTCTTTGTTGCATGTGTAAAAAGTTTGCTATTTTATTTTGAGCATTGCACAATATCATCCAAAGGAAAGAAAACGAGTTAGAAATGTCTGTTTAAGGCGTCTAGTGGCTTGATGGAAGAACAAGGAAGGAAGCCACGACAGATGAGGTTTGATATGAGCGTACTATATCCCGGTGCAGGTGAACGGGTTTTCCGGCTCCCAGGTTGTCCGTTGTAGCAGCTGAGCGCCGTCACACAGCTGGTGTTACTGTCGCTGTTCCCCACCGGCGCACTCATCAGACTGCCCATCGTCATCCGGGCCTCCTGGTCTGTAACGGTTTAAAGTAAGTTAAACAGCAATTCTACCAGTTTATAGACCAGTTCCTCAACAGTTTATAGACCAGTTCCTCACCAGTTCATAGACCAGTTCCTCACCAGTTCATAGACCAGTTCCTCACCAGTTCATAGACCAGTTCCTCACCAGTTCATAGACCAGTTCCTCACCAGTTTATAGACCAGTTCCTCACCAGTTTATAGACCAGTTTATAGACCAGTTCCTCACCAGTTTATAGACCAGTTCATAGACCAGTTCCTCACCAGTTTATAGACCAGTTCCTCACCAGTTTATAGACCAGTTCATAGACCAGTTCCTCACCAGTTTATAGACCAGTTCCTCACCAGTTTATAGACCAGTTCATAGACCAGTTCCTCACCAGTTTACACCAGTTCATAGACCAGTTCCTCACCAGTTCACCCCAGTTCATAGACCAGTTCCTCACCAGTTTACACCAGTTTATAGACCTGTTCCTCACCAGTTCATAGACCAGTTCCTCACCAGTTCATAGACCAGTTCCTCACCAGTTCACCCCAGTTTCAGAGCAGTTTATCTGATGCTGATAGTACCTTGTTTTATCTTGGAGAAGTCGATGATCCAGCTCTCGTCCCACAGGAGCTTCTGTTGATGGTACCTCAGCCACTACACGACACAGTGTTATTGATTAGGTTTCATATCCTGTATTATTTTGTAGTGTTTTCCAGGGTTTCTCTCGTCAGATCCTCACCACGGCGGTCAGAACGAAGCAGAGGCAGAGCAGGCTGAGCGGCAGGCCGATGGACAGTTTGGTGGTTGGAGTCATCGGGCATTCGCCACAATCCGCCGAACACGTAGAACAAAGCTCCGCCTCCTCACAGACGCCATCTCCACACACTTAGACACCAGAAAACAGGAGCTACATGTTTATGGTTTAAGCGTAGGGTAATTGGACCGCTAAGGGTTGCCAAAACCCAGCCCTAAAGGTACCTCCGAATACCCGTTATACCCACAAACAGTGGGGTACGATACTTGTTGTCTACATGGTCACTCAGTAAAAGAAAGGTGGATGTGACTCACCCACAGCCGGCTCCACGGTGCTCTTGGCCTCCAGAGCGACCTGCATGCGTCCGACTCGAATGTGAGCGATGAGCGAGGTCAAACCGGAGTGAACCAGAACCACCTGGGGGTCAGAGGTCAGAGGTCAGAACTGGAAGAGTTATCTGAGAGTTTGGTGGTTTGTTGTAAAAGTGGCAAAAAAACCAGGAAGGAAGAACGTTGGAAGCATTAGAGATGTAAAGTAGTGTTTCGTCTGCATAAAGAGATTATTTCTGTACATTTAGAAACTACTAGGGAATTAAAGTAGTGTTTCGTCTGTGTCTAAAGAGATCAGCATGTGTTAGGACTAGGATATAGTAGATATAAGGTAGTGTATCATCTGGGTACGAATATCACTGTTAGGCTTTTTAGGAAAGAATAGAGTATCATCCTCATATATTTGAACGTTTAGGATGAACTACAGAGAATAAGAAGTGAAATATATTTGTACAATTGGGATGTAATGAGTTAATGTTGTTTGTGGACTTTATACTTATTTGTACGTACTTCCGCCTCCCATCTCTAACTCCTATCATACCTTTATGCACAGAAGGAGGATCCTGTGTTTCAGGAGTTTCTGAGATACTTGATGAAGCTCTGTGTCACCTTGGAGGTCCAGTTGCTCTGCGTCATCTTCCCCGAGGTGGAGATGGTGTGAGTGAAGATCTTCCCGTCGTCAGGGATCCAGGGACCGCAGATGCTCTCCGTCTGAAACCAAAAGCTGAGTATTGTTTGGGTTCCTCCTCGGCCGAAGCTAAACCCTTCGACAAACGTTTCTAAAAACCAGGCTGGTGGTTGTTCCCTTAATCCCGCTGATAAAAAACGAAAATGGTGGCGATAATATATAATATGGCTTCTTTAAAATGAGGAGTATATTGGACTGTATTATTGTAATATGTAGTATATATAACCAATCTTTTATCTTATTTTATTTCTGTTATACCTGTGTTATTTACGTTCTCAGTGTTATTATTGATTTGATTTCTATACGTTTTGTTGATTTTTTTAGGATTGAGACCTTCTACATGTTGTGAGCCCTTGTTAAAGAAACCGTTCCTCTAAACTGGAGGGGAATGTGAGAAAATAACTCATAAAGAATATGTTTTTTAAAGAAGTCAGATATGTACCATGTGTCCCAGAGGACAGGAGTGGATGTTGGCGTGGTGGATGCAGCAGTTCTCTCCGTCAGCGTCTTTCCAGTTGGTCGGACAGTCGATGTTTTCACAGAACCTCCGAGCTGCGTCTGCGTCTACGATGGCACTAAAGATTACAAAAAAAGGTTCAAACCAGGACGAAATCCAGTTTGGACAGAGTTTTAGAGCCATTGTAAACAAATACGGTAATTAAGAAGCCATGTGAGGGAGTTCATTCTCTGAGAACGAGAAGTGAAGTGAGTTAGGGCTGATTAGATTCAGCCCTAGTTTAGCTGCTATAGGCTTAGTTTGTCGGGGGAACTTTACTTTACTTCTTCCTTCTCTCTGTCTGTACCTGTGTACTCTCATGCTCTGAATAACCCAGCTTCCCCAAATTTCTTTTTGGTGTCTATCTACGCCGGGACCCTGAGTCGTGGCTGATCCTGTTGCTGTGGTCCTGAGTCCTGGATCGCGAGCCCTGGATCTTGAGTCGTGGCTGTGCCTGTTGCTGTGGTCCTGGATCATAAGTCCTGGATGGATATCCTCGTGGATTCATCTTCTTATTATAGACACATGCATTTCCAAACATTTGGACTACCTATGTTGTAAATGTATTATCTTCTCAATTTACACACGGCATCTATTGCACGTCTGTCCGTCCTGGGAGAGGGATCCCTCCTCTGTTGCTCTCCCTGAGGTTTCTCCCATTTTTTCCCCCTTAAACTGTGGGGTTTTTCCTTTTCTGGAAGTGTTTCCTTGTACGATGTGAGGGTCTCAGGACAGAGGGTGTCGTATTGTCTACTGATATTCTGTACAATCTGTGAAGTCCACTGAGACAAATGTAACATTGTGATATTGGGCTATATAAATAAACATTGATTGATGATTGATTGATTGATTGAGAAAAAATCTCCAATTTGTACATTCACAAATAAATGTCAGGGGTCTAATGTAAAATAATTAGGTTTAGACAAAAAACGAAATTAAAGTTACTCATCTAAGAGAAAATAAAGCTTAAAATTGGACAAAATTCAGAGAAATAACTCCAGGATCCACATCATTTTTTAAAATAATTTTTCATGCAAATATTTTACTTTTTAAATGTAGAGAATATTAAGATTCTTGGTTTTACATTTTTTTCTTTTTTCAATCCAGTTCCACCTTTTCTAACCTGGGTTCGAATTATAATCTGAGTTTTGGGGGTCTTTAAAACTAACGTGAGGGGCGGAGATAAATATATCAATAAAAGCCGGGTAATAACGTAGATAACGGGTGATATTAATATACCTTGGAGGTGAAGTGCAGGCATATTGTCATTCAAGAGAGAATACGATGCGTAGTTCTTCTGGAAAACATGTCTCTCCAGTCTCACAAAAGAACGTGTAATAGCTACGTTTGTCCACAGGGCAAAACATAATGTATTCACAAAAACCCTTCAAGACGTGACATGGATACAATATGTGTTCCTATTCATTTCTAATGACCGGTGTCCGTGTCACGTGATCGCAAAGTTTCCCAGTGAGAAAAAAGAACATGGCGGACACACGATTTATTTTTTGTTGAAATCCTAAATTGTAGGAGACTTTGGCGTTAAAATGCTTTTTGATTACCTTTCTAGCGAGAAGTGTATAGTGTACTTTTAAAATCTACGTCCAGTGGATGAGTAGGATCCAGAGTTTGATAGATGTTAGGAAGATTATTTGAGCTCCATGTTTTTTTTTACAAAATACTGTATCCACGTCACGTCTTGAGAAGGTTATTTGTGAACATACCACGTTTTGCCCTGTCGACCAACGTAGCTGTTACACGGTTTTTGTGAGACTGGGTTGGTTTTTCCACTATTTAGAACACTCTAACCTGTGAGTGAAGATGTGGTTCTCAGTAGAACACACTAACCTGTGTGTGAAGAAGTGGTTCTCAGTAGAACACACTAACCTGTGTGTGAAGATGTGGTTCTCAGTAGAACACTCTAACCTGTGTGTGAAGATGTGGTTCTCAGTAGAACACACTAACCTGTGTGTGAAGATGTGGTTCTCAGTAGAACACACTAACCTGTGTGTGAAGATGTGGTTCTCAGTAGAACACACTAACCTGTGTGTGAAGATGTGGTTCTCAGTAGAACACACTAACCTGTGTGTGAAGATGTGGTTCTCAGTAGAACACACTAACCTGTGTGTGAAGATGTGGTTCTCAGTAGAACACACTAACCTGTGTGTGAAGATGTGGTTCTCAGTAGAACACACTAACCTGTGTGTGAAGATGTGGTTCTGAGTAGAACACACTAACCTGTGTGTGAAGATGTGGTTCTCAGTAGAACACACTAACCTGTGTGAAGATGTGGTTCTCAGTAGAACACTCTAACCTGTGAGTGAAGATGTGGTTCTCAGTAGAACACACTAACCTGTGTGTGAAGATGTGGTTCTCAGTAGAACACACTAACCTGTGAGTGAAGATGTGGTTCTCAGTAGAACACACTAACCTGTGTGTGAGATGTGGTTCTCAGTAGAACACTAACCTGTGTGTGAAGATGTGGTTCTCAGTAGAACACACTAACCTGTGAGTGAAGATGTGGTTCTCAGTAGAACACACTAACCTGTGTGTGAAGATGTGGTTTTCAGTAGAACACTCTAACCTGTGAGTGAAGATGTGGTTCTCAGTAGAACACTCTAACCTGTGAGTGAAGATGTGGTTCTCAGTAGAACACACTAACCTGTGTGTGAAGATGTGGTTCTCAGTAGAACACACTAACCTGTGTGTGAAGATGTGGTTCTCAGTAGAACACACTAACCTGTGTGTGAAGATGTGGTTCTCAGTAGAACACACTAACCTGTGTGTGAAGATGTGGTTCTCAGTAGAACACACTAACCTGTGTGTGAAGATGTGGTTCTCAGTAGAACACACTAACCTGTGAGTGAAGATGTGGTTCTCAGTAGAACACTCTTAATCTGTGTGTGAAGATGTGGTTCTCAGTAGAACACACTAACCTGTGTGTGAAGATGTGGTTCTCAGTAGAACACACTAACCTGTGTGTGAAGATGTGGTTCTCAGTAGAACACACTAACCTGTGTGTGAAGATGTGGTTCTCAGTAGAACACACTAACCTGTGTGTGAATGTGGTTCTCAGTAGAACACTCTAACCTGTGAGTGAAGATGTGGTTCTCAGTAGAACACACTAACCTGTGTGTGAAGATGTGGTTCTCAGTAGAACACACTAACCTGTGTGTGAAGATGTGGTTCTCAACGGCCCAGCGGTAGAACGCCTCTCCGGCGCTCACAGAGTACGAGACGCTGAACGGTTCTCCGCTCTTCACGGTGTCCGGAGGGCGGAGCAGCCACGCCATCTCCAGACCTGAGAGGGGGTCAACATCTGATGAATTACAAGTTTTACCACCATTTATCATTTCATATTTATGCTACATTCAACAGTCAGAGAGCCTCTTTTAGGGTCGCGCAGGAGAAATCCAGCCCAGTCTCACAGGAAAACGTGTAATAGCTACGTTGGTCCACAGGGAAACGTAGTGTATTCACAAATAACCCTCTCAAGACGTGACATGGATACAATATGTGTTCCTATTCGTTTCTAATGACCGGTGTCCGTGTCACGTGATCGCAAACTTTCCCAGTGAGAAAAAAAAACATGGCGGACACCCGATTTATTTTTAGTGGAAAATCCTAAATTGTAGGAGAGTTTGGCGTTAAAATGCTTCTTGATTACATTTCTAGCGAGAAGTGTATATTGTGCTTTCAGAATCTACGTCCAGTGGATGAGTAGGATCCAGAGTTTGATAGATATTAGGAAGATGATTTGAGCTCCATGTTTTTTTTACAACATACTGTATCCACGTCACGTCTCGAGAGGGTTATTTGTGAATATACTACGTTTTGCCCTGTGGACCAACGTAGCTGTTACACGGTTTTTTGTTATAATAATAAAACTGCATTAGGATGAGTCAGTTCTTCTTTTTCTATATAATACGAGTCATTTTGA
>JAAKFY010000006.1:415714-420714 GCA_011823955.1 Dissostichus mawsoni | reverse complement strand
CATTAGGAACGCTCCGGGCGAACCGACCGGGTTTTAACACCTTCAAAAACACAATAAGGGATCATTTTAACGTCGAAAACCGTCGTTTTAAACACTTTTTCTAATTCACTTGTGTCTATTGTAACGCTTTGGATCGTTCTAGACTCGGACGTACCGTTATTTACACGTTAACAACTTGACAAGTTTGTTTTTAACGTTTCAAACCGGTGACTCAGACCCGCGCTGCGGATCGTGTTTTAACACCTAAAGCACTCTTTTCATTTAATAACCTTTCGTTTTTTTGTCTTAAATCCGGTTTCTGCCCGTTTCCCCACATTCCATCTCTTTTTTCACCGTCTTCAAAGCCTGTACCGGCACCGGGATGGTCTCCGGACCAGAAGCGGATTTTAGCCCGTGTTTTGTCCCGGGTTAAAGCGGCATAATGCTGGCCCGGTTCAGCCTGGTTCTGCTGCTCTGGTTCTGTGTGAGCAGCTGGGGACAGGAAGTGGACTACAACAGGTTCATATCTCTCTATTATCTCGTTATTATTGATATTTGTGGAATTAACGAACATGTATTCTTTATAAAAACGATTCTAGACATGCTGTGAATTCCCAAAAGTGATTAAATTGTGACGTTAATTCACTGTATGGTGTTTTAAATAAACTAATATTCATATTTCTGTTGCTCTGGTCTCTTTTAAAGGGACAAACCTGCATAATATTACAACATATGAGTTATCCATTACATCAAATACTCTGCAACATGTCTTTGGTACTAAACGTATTTGTTTGATGCAATACTTCTAATCTTTGCTGACTGCTTTTAAACTGCATGGATGTATGGAGTTATGGATAACCCTAACCCTAACTGCATGGATGTATGGAGTTATGGATAACCCTAACCCTAACTGCGTGGATGTATGGAGTTATGGATAACCCTAACCCTAACTGCGTGGATGTATGGAGTTATGGATAACCCTAACCCTAACTGCATGGATGTATGGAGTTATGGATAACCCTAACCCTAACTGCGTGGATGTATGGAGTTATGGATAACCCTAACTGCATGGATGTATGGAGTTATGGATAACCCTAACCCTAACTGCGTGGATGTATGGAGTTATGGATAACCCTAACCCTAACTGCATGGATGTATGGAGTTATGGATAACCCTAACCCTAACTGCGTAGATGTATGGAGTTATGGATAACCCTAACCCTAACTGCATGGATGTATGGAGTTATGGATAACCCTAACCCTAACTGCGTGGATGTATGGAGTTATGGATAACCCTAACCCTAACTGCGTGGATGTATGGAGTTATGGATAACCCTAACCCTAACTGCGTGGATGTATGGAGTTATGGATAACCCTAACTGCGTAGATGTATGGAGTTATGGATAACCCTAACCCTAACTGCGTGGATGTATGGAGTTATGGATAACCCTAACCCTAACTGCGTAGATGTATGGAGTTATGGATAACCCTAACCCTAACTGCGTGGATGTATGGAGTTATGGATAACCCTAACCCTAACTGCGTAGATGTATGGAGTTATGGATAACCCTAACCCTAACTGCGTGGATGTATGGAGTTATGGATAACCCTAACCCTAACTGCATGGATGTATGGAGTTATGGATAACTTACCAGCTGTGTTGATAGGAGCAGGATGCCTCTACACGCTGTTCCTTAGCCTCTGAATGCTGCAGTGTTTCTAGTTTGTTTTATATCACATTAAAGGGAATTAGTGGACATTTAAACACATCACCTCGGACTCTGAGAAACTGTGAGGAACATTTTCTGAAATTTTTTACAGCAAACAGCTGATTAAATTATCAAAAAGTGACAGAACATGTTTCCAGCCTCAAATATTCAGATCTGCTGCTTGTGTCTGTTCTTTGTGAAACTAGGAGGGACTTTTTCCACTTTGTTCCTTTCTCATTTCATCTGGAAGCTGTAATGCACTCATGTGTCCGAGTACAAACCAGAGAAGACAGTAGAGTCTGCAATCAAATGTGTTTTTAATCAGAGGTAGAAGAGACAGAACAAAGTGGAGACAGAACAAAGTGGAGACAGAACAAAGTGGAGACAGAACAAAGTGGAGACAGAACAAAGTGGAGACAGAACAAAGTGGAGACAGAACACATAATCACTGCTTTACACAGAAAGCGTGAGAGAGAAAGTATGTGCTTCCTCTCTCTATCATTCATGTTGAGACAGGAGCGAGAAACAGGAGAACACACACACACACACTCACACACACTCACACACACACACACAACTCACACACTCACACACACACCACACACACACTCACACTCACACACTCACACACACACACTCACACTCACACACTCACACACACTCACACACACACACACACTCACACACACACTCACACACACACACAACACACACACACACACACACACTCTCACACACACACACACACTCACACACACACTCACACACACACACACACTCACACACTCACACTCACACACTCACACACACACACTCACACTCACACACTCACACTCACACACACACACTCACACACACACACATACACTCACACACAAACACACACACTCACACACACAAACACACACACACTCACTCACACACTCACACTCACACACACTCTCACACACACACACACATACACACACACACACACACACACTCACACACTCACACTCACACACACACTCACACATACACACACTCACACACACACTCTCATACACACACACTCACACACACACACACACACACACTCTCACACACACACAACACACTGTAATCCAGTCTGAACCAGCCTCTGCGTGTTAAACACTAAAGTACACTTCCTCCTGCAGTGATTGACAGCCTCTCACTGAGTGCAGCTGCAGAACGAGGCAAGACAACGTAGAATAAAACACTTGTTTCAGAGTCAGAACTAAACCTGGAGCAGTTCAGTTATTAAGCTCCAAACATCTGGAACAACCTCCCAGAAACCTGCAGGTCCGCTGCTACGAAGACTTTGCTTTCTGCTGCTTTGAATTGAACTCTTCACATCTCACACTGCACTGTCCCTGCTATTCATGTCCCTGCTATTCATGTCCCTGCTATTCATGTCCCTGCTATTCATGTCCCTGCTATTCATGTACCTGCTATTCATGTACCTGCTATTCATGTCCCTGCTATTCATGTCCCTGCTATTCATGTCCCTGCTATTCATGTACCTGCTATTCATGTCCCTGCTATTCATGTCCCTGCTATTCATGTCCCTGCTATTCATGTACCTGCTATTCATGTCCCTGCTATTCATGTCCCTGCTATTCATGTCCCTGCTATTCATGTCCCTGCTATTCATGTACCTGCTATTCATGTGCCTGCTATTCATGTCCCTGCTATTCATGTCCCTGCTATTCATGTCCCTGCTATTCATGTGCCTGCTATTCATGTCCCTGCTATTCATGTACCTGCTATTCATGTCCCTGCTATTCATGTCCCTGCTATTCATGTACCTGCTATTCATGTACCTGCTATTCATGTCCCTGCTATTCATGTACCTGCTATTCATGTGCCTGCTATTCATGTCCCTGCTATTCATGTCCCTGCTATTCATGTGCCTGCTATTCATGTGCCTGCTATTCATGTACCTGCTATTCATGTCCCTGCTATTCATGTCCCTGCTATTCATGTCCCTGCTATTCATGTCCCTGCTATTCATATCCCTGCTATTCATGTCCCTGCTATTCATGTCCCTGCTATTCATGTACCTGCTATTCATGTACCTGCTATTCATGTCCCTGCTATTCATGTACCTGCTATTCATGTGCCTGCTATTCATGTCCCTGCTATTCATGTCCCTGCTATTCATGTGCCTGCTATTCATGTGCCTGCTATTCATGTCCCTGCTATTCATGTCCCTGCTATTCATGTCCCTGCTATTCATGTCCCGCTATTCATGTCCCTGCTATTCATATCCCTGCTATTCATGTCCCTGCTATTCATGTGCCTGCTATTCATGTCCCTGCTATTCATGTCCCTGCTATTCATGTCCCTGCTATTCATGTACCTGCTATTCATGTACCTGCTATTCATGTGCCTGCTATTCATGTCCCTGCTATTCATGTGCCTGCTATTCATGTCCCTGCTATTCATGTCCCTGCTATTCATGTCCCTGCTATTCATGTCCCTGCTATTCATGTCCCTGCTATTCATGTCCCTGCTATTCATGTCCCTGCTATTCATGTCCCTGCTATTCATGTGCCTGAACGTTACATTATCTTGTGTGTGTGTGTGTGTGTGTGTGTGTGTGTGTGTGTGTGTGTGTGTGTGTGTGTGTGTGTGTGTGTGTGTGTGTGTGTGTGTGTGTGTGTGTGTGTTGCAGGTCTGAAGGTCTCTGTAGCCATGGCAACAGGTTGACGTGCTGCTGGGGCTGGAGGCCGAGGGAGAGCGGACGCTGCCAACGTGAGGAGGAAATAGAATAAAATATAGACGTATAGAAACGCTCAGAAATCCCATCGTTAGAGTGTCTCGTCTTCATCCAACCCTCACACTGATTAAAGAGAGACTGCTGATTGGTCCGTGCTGCAGGGAGTTAGAGACCCTCCGTTAACCAGAAGCATCCTCTCACGTATTAACAGATGAATAACAGAGTTATCAGGACTCTTTAAACTCACATGTGCACACTGTTGGAAATATATTGAACATGTTCATTCAAAAGCTTTCACTTTGATATCTTTTTCAACAGTCACTTTATCACTTTATTGTTTTTTGTATTCTCATCTCATCTGAAAGCTCCTGCTGGGAAACATTGGTGTTACAGAAACATGTGGAAGTGTTTCCTGTAAGTTATAAACCCTGAATCTCAGCGAGGAAACACAAACTGATGCTTAAATGACACTTTCTGCAGCTTTGCATTAACCTTTGAAACTGTCTGTTTGAACGGCGTCTATCAAACCCTTACCACGCACATGACTCTGGTGCTGTGTGTGTGTGTGTGTGTGTTGTGTGTGTGTGTGTG
>JAAKFY010000006.1:378214-410714 GCA_011823955.1 Dissostichus mawsoni | reverse complement strand
AGGCACTACAGACATGATTTTCACTACTCGCCAACTGCAAGAAAAATCTCGGGAACAAAATCAACCATTATACATGGCCTTCATAGACCTCACCAAAGCCTTCGACTCAGTGAACCGTCAGGCCCTCTGGCTGGTACTGGCAAAGATTGGCTGCCCAGAAAAATACGTCCGGGTACTGAGACTGCTGCATGACAATATGTCGGCCACGGTACTCAGTGGCAGTGGAGATGAAACTGAACCCTTCCGGGTCGTCACAGGAGTCAAACAGGGATGTGTCATCGCTCCAACGCTATTCTCCATCTTTGTTGCTGCTATCCTACATCTCACAAGCAAGCATCTGCCCCAGGGAGTCAACATCATGTACAGAACTGACGGCCAACTCCTCAACATCAACCGTTTCAGGGCTAAAGGTCAAACCACCACCATATCGATCATGGAGCTGCAATATGCGGACGACAACGCGCTTGTAGCCCTCTCGGAAGAGGACCTACAGGGTATTCTATCAGCCTTTGCGAAAGCATACAAACAGCTTGGTCTAGCCATCAACATAAAAAAGACCCAAATCCTCCACCAACCACCACCAAACAGCAGTACGCCTGTCCTACCCCCAAACATCTCCATTGACAACATCAGACTGGAAAATGTGGACTACTTCCCATACCTTGGCAGCCTCCTATCATCAAAAGCTGTTATTGATGATGAAATACACCATCGCCTCAGCTGTGCCAGTGGGGAGTGTGTGTGTGTGTGTGTTAACTCCTCTGTGTGTGTTAACTCCTCTGTGTGTGTTAACTCCTCTGTGTGTGTGAGTGTGTGTGTGTTAACTCCTCTTTGTGTGTGTTAACTCCTCTGTGTGTGTGAGAGTGTGTGTGTGAGAGTGTGTGTGTGTGTGTGTGTTAACTCCTCTGTGTGTGTGAGAGTGTGTGTGTGTGTGTGTGTGTGTGTGTGTGTGTGTTAACTCCTCTGTGTGTGTCTCAGATAAAGACCCTCGTCCGTTCTGCTCTCTGAACCCTTCGTCTCCAAAGTGCCGCTGCTCAGACGGAAGCTGCAGAGGTAAGAACTGGACTCCTTGGTTTACTTCAACATAGTGACATGATACATGATAGGCTAAGGGGCGGACATCTCTAAGCTGTTGACCAATCACAACAGAGCCGTATGAGAAAAATAAAGAGCATCAACTTATTAAATCACTTTAGCTGACTTTAATCAAACTAAAAACAAGAATTCACTTTTCTTGTCTGTTTTCCTTCCAGCTGTTCTCAAAGTGACTCTGGAGCCACACAGACCCAGAACTACAAAAACAACAACAGCAAAAACTACAACTCCCACCACCACTGCTGCAACAGCATTTCCTCTAACGACTTCTACAAGCCCAACAACCGTTAAAACTACAACTCCCATCACCACCACCGTGGCCTCTACTACAATTGAAACTACAAACCCCACAACTGTTTTGACTACAACTCCCATCACCCCCTCTGCTCCTACTACCATTCCTCCAACCACTGCTAGAACTACAACTCCCATCACCCCCCTGCTCCTACTACTATTCCTCTAACCACTGCTAGAACTACAACTCCCATCACCCCCTCTGCTCCTACTACCATTCCTCTAACCAGTGCTAGAACTACAACTCCCATCACCCCCTCTGCTCCTACTACCATTCCTCTAACCAGTGCTAGAACTACAACTCCCATCACCCCCTCTGCTCCTACTACCATTCCTCTAACCAGTGCTAGAACTACAACTCCCATCACCCCCTCTGCTCCTACTACTATTCCTCTAACCACTGCTAGAACTACAACTCCCATCACCCCCTCTGCTCCTACTACCATTCCTCCAACCACTGCTAGAACTACAACTCCCATCACGCCCTATGCTCCTACTACCATTCCTCTAACCACTGCTAGAACTACAACTCCCATCACCCCCTCTGCTCCTACTACCATTCCTCTAACCAGTGCTAGAAATACAACTCCCATCACCCCCTCTGCTCCTACTACTATACCTCTAACCACTGCTAGAACTACAACTCCCATCACCCCCTCTGCTCCTACTACCATTCCTATAACCACTGCTAGAACTACAAACCCACTACCTGCAAGAACTACAACTCCCATCACCCCCTCTGCTGCTCAGCCTACCGAGACAATAGCGACAACAACTCTGGATACTTTTACTACTACAACTACTTCAACTAGTACTACAATATCTCTGATAACTAGTACTACTTTGAGTACAATACTTACTACTACTACTGCAAGTACAACTACTTCTACCACTACTACACCTGAACTGGAAACTACAATACCCACAACTACTTTAACAACTACAATACCCACAACTACACCTTTTACTACTATTTCAAGTACTATACTAGTACTACTAATACTGCTTCTACCCGGATACTTCTACTTCTGTAATAATTACTACAGAGGAACCTTCAACTACTACAGTGAACAACAGGATCAATAAGGACGTGACACACAGGCAGAGAGGAGACGTGCACAGTGAGTACACACACACACACACACACACACACACACACACACACACACACACACACACACACACACACACACACACACACACACACACACACACACACACACACACACACACACACACACACACACACACACACACACACACACACACACACACACACACACACACACACACACACACACACTAGAGCCTCATAAAGTAGACGATTGACAGAATGTTTAGTTGTTCAAACCAAGCAGTTTAGAAAGCTTATATAAGAGAGATATCATTCCACACAGATTTATCAAAAATAAGGGTTTTATTTTATTTATTTTTTATGGATGTTGCAGTTCCTCGACACCCGAATCACAACCACGTGTTGGAGTTTGACATCGAGCTGGGAAACACCGCGAGGACAACAGAGACGATCCTGGTGAGGCTCTCATTCTGAAAATATATTCATCTTATTTTTTATTTTGTCGATTTAATAATCAGTTTTGTTCACTTTGAGTTCATGTGTGTGTGTGTGTGTGTGTGTGTGTGTGTGTGTGTGTGTGTGTGTGTGTGTGTGTGTGTGTGTGTGTGTGTGTGTGTGTGTGTGTGTAGAGGTGGGTGTGCTCCGTTGTTCATCTGATCAGGGAGTGTGTGATTGGATGTCGGACAGAGACGGAGATCTTCACTGGGAAACTGCTGAAAACCCTGCAGGTAATACAATCAATTATAATATGTATATATATATATACATATTATAATATGTATATATATATATATTACATATTATAATATGTATATATTATACATATTATAATATGTATATATATATATACATATTAATAATGTATATATATATATATATATATATATATTAAATACATCTAATATATTGAAAAAAACGACATACTATACTGTCGTTTTAAAAAAATGTATGTCGACATAATAAAGTTATTTCTTCAGATTTGAATCAGATATTTCTCTTTATATTCTTCTCTTTTTTTCATTATTTCCCCAGGTGGGCGGTACCTGTCCGTTGCAGAGCTGAAGGCGGGACAAAGGAGCATCCGAGGCGCTCGATTGGCCGTCCCAATAGTCCCGCCCTGGAGCCACGGAGACCTCTGCTTCTCCTTCTCCCATTGGCTGACGGGGCACCATGTGGGCGTGCTGCAGCTCTTCATCAGGAAGAAAGGACGAGACCAGAGGTACCAAATATATAATATTATCATTTAACCATAACTTACCACCTGTCTGACGTCTGGTCTCTGATTGGCTCTCGCAGGTTTAGCTCCGCCCTCTGGACTCGGACAGGTGGACACGGATGGAGACACACACAGGTTACTTTGACGACACACTCTTTGGAGAAGGTGAGAAACTCACACACACACACACACACACACACACACACACACACCACACACACACACACACACACACACACACACACACACACACACACACACACACACACACACACACACACACACACACACACACACACACAGTTTTGTGTAAAGGATGTTGTTTTTGACGTTTTTGACATTTTGTGTGTGTGTGTGTGTGTGTGTGTGTGTGTGTGTGTGTGTGTGTGTGTGTGTGTGTGTGTGTGTGTGTGGTGTGTGTGTGTGTGTGTGCAGGTGTTGTTGAAGGCCGAGCGCAGGAAAGGACAGCGAGGACAGATCGCTGTTGATGATGTCACACTGAGACGAGGCGCCTGTTGATGACATCACTGCAGAGAGACTGGACCGGGTAGATTGGACCGATCTGTTATTGTTTTTAAAGCATTAAATACACTTGTGTAAATATCTGTTCAAAGACCAGCTGTTTGTGTAAATATATATCTTATAAACTGACATGTTTTTTGATCAATTTCTTTATTCATTTTTGGAATTTTAAATAAAACACCTTTTTCATTTAAAGTGAAATTTTACTTTCTTAAAAGAATGATCGAATAGACGTCTTTAATTTTGACCTTTGTTTACTTGTTTATGATCTACCTCTGTTCTGGTCTCCATTCTACACGTAGATAATAATATATATGATATGTTTTATAATGATTGATCATGAAAGTGTTCTCAAAGCTGGTAAAGGTGCAGCTAGTTTGAATGACTTTGTATACTGCAGGGTAGCTTGAGGATTTACTCCAGGTGGAACTAAAGTCTGATTTAACACTTGGTTATATTTCACATCATTCATCCACATCTGTGAAGTAACTAAAGGTATTAATACATGCAGTGGAGGAAAAGTACACCATGTACCTCTGAACTGTAGAGGAGTAGAAGTACACCATGTACCTCTGAACTGTAGAGGAGTAGAAGTACACCATGTACCTCTGAACTGTAGAGGAGTAGAAGTACACCATGTACCTCTGAACTGTAGAGGAGTAGAAGTACACCATGTACCTCTGAACTGTAGAGGAGTAGAAGTACACCATGTACCTCTGAACTGTAGTGGAGTAGAAGTACACCATGTACCTCTGAACTGTAGAGGTAGAAGTACACCATGTACCTCTGAACTGTAGTGGAGTAGAAGTACACCATGTACCTCTGAACTGTAGTGGAGGAGAAGTACACCATGTACCTCTGAGCTGTAGAGGAGTAGAAGTACACCATGTACCTCTGAACTGTAGAGGAGTAGAAGTACACCATGTACCTCTGAACTGTAGTGGAGTAGAAGTACACCATGTACCTCTGAACTGTAGAGGAGTAGAAGTACACCATGTACCTCTGAACTGTAGTGGAGGAAAAGTACTCCATGTACCTCTGAACTGTAGTGGAGGAAAAGTACACCATGTACCTCTGAACTGTAGTGGAGTAGAAGTACACCATGTACCTCTGAGCTGTAGAGGAGTAGAAGTACACCATGTACCTCTGAACTGTAGAGGAGTAGAAGTACACCATGTACCTCTGAACTGTAGAGGAGTAGAAGTACACCATGTACCTCTGAACTGTAGTGGAGTAGAAGTACACCATGTACCTCTGAGCTGTAGAGGAGTAGAAGTACACCATGTACCTCTGAACTGTAGAGGAGTAGAAGTACACCATGTACCTCTGAACTGTAGAGGAGTAGAAGTACACCATGTACCTCTGAGCTGTAGAGGAGTAGAAGTACACCATGTACCTCTGAACTGTAGTGGAGTAGAAGTACACCATGTACCTCTGAACTGTAGAGGAGTAGAAGTACACCATGTACCTCTGAACTGTAGAGGAGTAGAAGTACACCATGTACCTCTGAACTGTAGAGGAGTAGAAGTACACCATGTACCTCTGAACTGTAGAGGAGTAGAAGTACACCATGTACCTCTGAGCTGTAGAGGAGTAGAAGTACTCAGTAGCATGACATGTAAATACTCAAGTAAAGTACAGGTACCTCACAAGTATACTTAAGTACAGTACTTGAGTAAATGTACTTCCAATAATCACCCAACCCCTTGTATTTCTACTTATTACCAACTCCTGCTCTTCTCTTTTAGTGTAAGCTCAGGAAAAAGAAATATACTACTTTATTTTTCTCAAAATGTGAAGTTATTTTATGTTAAAGCACCAATTTGTAATCTTTAAAAAGGTGGGAAAAAGTACAAACATGATCAAATAAAACCTATAAACAGCAGCAAGTCTGTACACACACACACACACACACACACACACACACACACACACACACACACACACACACACACACACACACACACACACACACACACACACAGACACACACACACACACACACACACACACACACACACACACACACCTCAGTTAGACGAGTTAAAAAGTACTTTAGTTACTTTACACCGCTGACTTTAAGCTTTATAAAGAGTCACTCAAACAGGCTAACCGTTAGCTTAGCTTCTATCGGTCCCCTAATCTCTCCCTTTGAACGGATACCGGGGATTAACGGGTGAAGTGTAACGTTAGTGTCGGTACCAGAGAGGAGATCCCGCTAACATCCCGTCTGCTGGAGCTCAGCATCCTCTTAGTTTATCACTTTGACGCAGAAACAGCGACAGAAAGCCGGCTGATGGTTTGTTTACACTCTGCTTCTTCTTCTTCTGTGGTTTAATGGAGGTCTCACTGAGCTCCACACCGCCCCCTGGCGCTGGAGGGCTGAATACCCAACAGGACATCTGAGTTTTTTTAATGAAAAATCTTTTATGTCATTTCCCTTTTCCAGGAATCTCAACAGAGAAAGTTTGGCCAGACTAAAACACGTCTAATGTTAAATAAATGAAAACCATTCACAGTTAAGAATGAGATATTAATGATTAATGCCATTGATTATTGCAGACATTCAGAAGTTAAATCCATTCCTCTCTCACTCTAAGAATGATCTTAACCCACTAAAAGGATTCTCAGATAATCAGGAATGACGTTGTGAAAACAATAACTCATCTCTCTCAGATTAATGTGCTCAGGTTTTTCATGACCACCTACTACTGGATATATAATACACTACCTCTTCCAAAAAACACTATTATAACTAAAGGAAAATAAACTAATATAGAATAAATCATAAGCTACACTTTTTTGGAAGGAGTATTTAATCTAATTGCTCTGAGAGGGAAAGGAAACCCAACACAACAAACCCTAATAATGAAATACAAGTGTTCCTGTAAGGCAGGTTTATTTAAAGCACCTTCAACACGAGGCGATTCAAAGTGCGTTACACAACTGAAAGACATTAAGAAATAATGCAGCAGGTCATTCAAAAGCAGAGGGACTCAAATAAACATGAAACTAGCTGATATAGAATAACTCAGGTATACAACACATGAATAACAGTTACTGTGCATCGGGAGATAAGAATAGTTCAGTTCAAAGCAAACAGGGAAGTCTTCAGTCTGGATTTAAAAGGACCTGCAGGTTTCTGGGGCTTTGATCCAGATATTTGGAGATTAATAACTGAACTTCTCCAGGTTTAGTTCTGGGACAGAGACCCGTCCCAGAAGACCTGCACATCATTTTGAGGATGTGAGCTTTAAAAAACAGGGTTTCTAACGGAGTCTGGTGAACAGATAATGAGTAAGAGTTTATACGCAGAGTTATTTCATGTAACTGTAAACTAGACTCACCTTCCACTCGTCAATAAGTCAATAAAGATCCTGGAGCTGATTTTCTGCCTACAAGATTTCTATCAAATAAACAATGTTCCAACTTCTACATGGTGATGTACATTTAATACATAAATCACTGTTGAAATGTTTGTGAAAAGCTTTAGGAGATTTTTGGGATAAATCCTGAATGAATTCAATGACTTTAAAAGTTTAGGAGATTTTCCTGAAATGTGAAAGAAAATGGCCAAAATTACAACTTTTTATTGTTTAACTTTAGTATATGCTTTCTTTGTTTCTGCATATCTTCTTTGTACTGAGCATTAGCTGCTAATGCTAATAGACCACTGCTTCAGAAATAAAGGGAATAATATTGCATGTGCACGATATCAGTCAATACTGATTGGATGTAATTACACTGAGTTAAAAACATGGCGTTCCTCAGGGAAGCGTTCTGGGTCCTCCACTGTTTCAGAACTGATGCTCCGTGGTGACAGCAGACATGACATCATCGTAGTCATCGTCCAATCCCTGCTCAGCGTGGGTGGGCGGAGTCATCACAACGTAGACGGACGGGTCACTCCTGTTGTCAGAAAGAAAACGTAGAAAACGTATTAAGAGTTTTGGTGGATGTTAAATCCCTTTAGATCAGGGGGGTCCAAACTTTGTTCACGAGGGCCACAGACAGACAAATATACGAAGGGCTGGGCCGCTCTCTAGAGGTTTATTACCTCGTAAGTTCAGTTAGCAAAATGAATTAAATGTAGGTAAATGATGCTCGTGAGTGTTTAGCTCATCCCTTAAAGCAGATCCTCAGAGTGATTATAATAAGGAGAAATATGAAGGTTTATTTCAAGCTTGTTGTGGAAATAAGTCATTGGGCTTTTTTCTTATCAACTAAGATTTGTTAGAAAATGTTTCCAACTTAAATTAGCTGAATTTATTTGAAGAGTGGTCTCATTAACACATGAATACTACTGTGTACTATATGTTTACATTTATATTTAAGATGTACAATATAAGACAAGCACACGTTTCATTTGTGGGCCGTATTCCATTATACTTTTTGAATTTGCTGAGGGCCGATTCAAAGTGGCCCCATTTGGCCCCCGGGCCGTAGTTTGGACACCCCTGAGTTAGATGTAGAAACTGAGAGAAGTTACCTGTGGCCCTCTGTCGATATAAAGACACCATGAGGAAAGTGGAGATGCAGTACGGGCAGAAAACCACCAGGTGGCAGATCACCTGAACACAAGGTGGAGGGAGGAGGCAGGAGGTGGAGAGGAGGCTGTGGGCGGGTCCATGGTGGTCGTAGGTTTTTCTGCAGAGAGAATCCCACCTGGTCAGGTGAACATCTGAAGGAATGAGTCCTGAAACCAAAGGAAAGCTCCTCACCTGAGACAGACAGCCGGCTCTCTGGAGACTCTCTATTCTGGACTCTACACTTGTAGAGGCCTTCATCAGACCTGTTAACATGGTGGAGGGTCATGTGACCATCAGACTCATTCCTGATGGAGACGCCATCTTTGTAGAAATCAGCAGAGGGGGGTCGGCCATCTTTGTTCTACAGGTCAGAGTGACGTCATCTCCCTCCATCACAGGGAGGACAGGACTCTGCAGGATCACTGATCCACCTGAACACAGAGACAGATGGAGAATGAAGGTGATCAATAACTTACACATGGCAGAGATTATTAATGAACCCACTACCTGCCAAGTGAGGCTGTTGAGTAGCTAACTGAAGAGCTAACGTTAGCATGCTGAAGTCTGACACGTCCAATAAGTAGAACAATGGACTTTACTCACATTAAAATACACTTGACAAAAATAACGTACAAACCTCAAAAAAGTCATCACTGTTAATGACATTGGACAATGTGACTATATGGCGTCAGTTAGCTTAGCATAAGGAGATACTTTCCTCAATCTGAACTTCTTAAACTCTGAAACTCTCATACAGACCTTCACTAATGATTAGTAAAACTCTTATTAAATAAAAAGTGCTTTTAATAATAATATCTATAATTATGAATAATTAATAACTAGGAAAATAGGAGGGATTTTAAAGCCGTTCCACATGGTTTAAAGACTTTATTATATATATTAGTCCAGTCCTGTTTGAAGAACGATCATTTATCATCATCCAAAACTAACTCTATATTTCTGATATTAAAGAAGATAATATAGAAGAAAATAAAATGTATAAAATATGTGTTTACCAGTCCCTAAAGTATGAGACTGTACTGAGGAGTATTTTAGTGGATGATAGGGTGTGTGAGAATGTGTGTGTGTGTGTGTGTGTGTGTGTGTGTGTGTGTGTGGTGTGTGTGTGTGTGTGTGTGTGTGTGTGTGTGTGATAGGGTGTGTGAGAATATGTGTGTTGTACCCTGTGGTTAGCACAAGCTAGCAGCTCTGAGGTCGTCCAGCTTCCTCTTTCTGATGAACTTCTTAAATTATTGTTAGTATTGAAGAGGAAACAGAGAGGCTGATCTTACCAGAGACGGTGATGGTGATGGTGTTACTGGTGGATCCCTCTGTGGACTCACACCAGTAAACTCCATTGTCCAAAGGGTCAGGGTAGCTGATGTTACAGGAGGAACCAGCAGGTCTTCCCCAGCCGACTCCACACTTAGTTCTGTTATCAGTGCTCGTGTTTCTCCTCACAGTCCATCCATCAGAGGCGTCCTCACATCTCAGAGAGAAAGGTTCATCTCTAAATACCTGAGAGCTGCTGGGAGTCACCGTCAGACGAGCTGCAGGGAGTTATTGGATTCTGAGTCAAACTTAAAAAATAAAACCCGTCCAGAATAAAGTTTCCAGAGCTTCTTTTTACTGGTTACGCAGCAAGCTCTCTTTCTTTCAGGACAGTTTGCCTGCTCCAAGGAAACCCTTATTACGGTAATAAGGGAAGCACAACTAATGGAAATGTTATCAAAATCACAATGTGGACTCATGCAATATTCAAACTGCAGTGAGCGCCATGTTTGGTTCGGTTTAGTGAACTCTTTATCCTGAGGGAAATAATACTTGCAGTTCACATCAGGGGCCGAACACATGACAATACAAATAATAAAACATTGTATTTAAAGAGTTATTCTAAAGGTACTCGTGCCCCATTTCTTACGTGTCCAAGTCCACTGTTGTCAATGTACTTTTGTTCAGATCACAACAGGCCCTACAGCTGAACCCAGAGTCAAAAGGAATTCACCTTTTCAACTTTTCAACCAGAGACAGAACAAACATCTCCAAAAAGACAGACGATGATTTCATCAGGAAGTTCCTCTCATATCCAGACGAACAACAAAAAGAGTTGCTTTGAAGCGAACGTCTTCTACTCATAAAGCGTGGTAGCATTGGATCCTCTGATGTGTAGAGAGTTCTTAAAGGTGGTATAGTTGAGGGTCTCATGAAGTGAAGGAGCGTCTGTCTGCTATAAAGCAGCTGTGGCAGCAGATACTGGAAGAATCACTCACATGTATTCATAGATCTGTGAGCTTTACTGACTGCAGTCGTTCAGGCGTCAGAGTGTTCATAGACAGAGGTTTCATGACGTTAACAAACACTCAGACAGGATCAAATATTCAACACCATATAGTTTAGTGAGCAGAAATAAATGTAGCTTTGAAGCATTCTTTAAAAAGAGAATGTCTCTGTGTCTTTGAGAAAGAGAAACAGCAGGAAAGAGTTTCCTCCTGAGAATCTAAACGTTACTGACCTGCGTTTGTTGAGCAGCAGAACAGGGAGCTCAGCACTGGAAACAAAACACAACACTTTATTAGTTTGAAGTTATTACATTCAAAACAGAAGCACGAGTCCTGCATTCAGGATAGAGATATTGTTGATCACCTTTTCACTGTTTTTATAACATTCAAACCCCATTTGTTCTCATCTACTAAACATGATCCTTTATCCCTCTTTCATATCTTGAAGTATTAAATGTGTTCAGGGTTACTCACGGAGCAGGAGAGATGTGTCCTTCATTCTGCTTCTTGGTGCAATGAGATCAACTCTTCTTCTTCTTCTTCTTCTTCTTCTTCTTTTTCTACTTCTTCTTCTTCTGTCCGAGCAGTGAAACCACTTCCTGTTTCTGCTCTAGTTCACTAGCTGTGTGGTTATCTCTCTGATAAAAACACCTTTAGTTTGTTATCATGGAAATAATTACTGGGTACAACTCAACAGAGAGGAATGAGTCCTTAAACCCTGACATGAGTTATTATTGAGGACTCATGCATGAAACCAGAAATGTAGTTATAACGTGGGAATAGAAACTTAGTTTTATAGTTTGAAATGTCTTGACAATAAACAAATGAATAAATATGGTGACTGCTTTTATTGTGTATTTTTCTTGGTGGCTGTATAATAACTCCAGTTAGACCTAGTTTACATTTCGTTATAAGATTAGAAGAGTTTAAATTGAGTATGCTCAGGTATATGTATCTGCAGCTAATGTGTAAAAAGATATTAAATAAAAGCCATTCTGTTGGTGTCTCAATGCATGCTGGGAAGTAATTGCCAGTAAGCTGTATCTGAATAACTTTATTTGAGGAACAATCAATAATTTCTTTAAGTGATAATTAAACAATTTGAACTTGATGATAATTTAATTACACAGAGTTTAAGATGTGGCGTTCCTCAGGGAAGCGTTCTGGGTCCTCCACTGTTTCTGATCTACGGAGGAGTTCAGACGTCTTTAGCTTGATTTCAGGTCAGAACTGATACTCCGTGGTGACAGCAGACATGACATCATCGTAGTCATCGTCCAATCCCTGCTCAGCGTGGGTGGGCGGGTCACTTCCTGCAGTCGGAAAGAAAATGTAAAAAATATATGAGGAAGAGTTCTGGTAGATATTCTGACAGATATCAACAGCAGACTTCTCAACCCTCCTGAGCTGGTGACAGAGTTTCTGCTTCAGTCCGATGTGCGGCATCTAGCATGTTATCATGTTCTGGCTAATTCAAAAGTAGCCTCCATTAGCAACATGTGCCGACCTAGTCACGGTGCTAAATCCACCTTCTCTTACATTAGTAGTCAGCAATATGACAACGTGATTCAAATAATATTGTTTTGGTTGCTTAACGGACCAATGGCGGGGCTAGTGTCTGAGAAGCAGTGTTTGTTTACGTTAAAGTTCACGTTTTCTGGGGTTCAGGACAAGTCATGCAGTGATGTAAAGATACATAATAATGAAGCGGTTGCATCTGTGCCATTTTGGATCAAATACAGACAAGGCAATATGGAGAAAACTGCAGGAAATAAAAGTCAGGGCAACACCTAGTGGTAACATTTGGTATATCGGTGCCGTGTTCTGCTTTATATCAGACCGGTTATATTTGCTTTCACACCGACCCTTCCAGGAAGATTATTTTCATCTTGAGAGACTTCCTAATTACCAAAATGCATCTTTAGGAGCGATGATGAACAGGTGTATCTTCATCTGAGTCATAAAAGAGGCGTTAAAACGTAAATGATACACTTTTAAATTAACGGATGTCTCGTTTAGGTAAATCCCTTCAGATGTAGAAACTGAGAGAAGTTACCTGTGGCCCTCTCTCGATATATAGACACCATGAGGAAAGTGGAGATGCAGTACGGGCAGAAAACCACCAGGTGGCAGATGACCCTGAACACAAGGTGGAGGGAGGAGGCAGGAGGTGGAGAGGAGGCTGTGGGCGGGTCCATGGTGGATGTCATAGGAGAGGAAGTGGTCGTAGGTTTTCTGCAGAGAGAATCCCACCTGGTCAGGTGAACATCTGAAGGAATGAGTCCTGAAACCAAAGGAAAGCTCCTCACCTGAGACAGACAGCCGGCTCTCTGGAGACTCTCTATTCTGGACTCTACACTTGTAGAGGCCTTCATCAGACCTGGAAACATGGTGGAGGGTCATGTGACCATCAGACTCATTCCTGATGGAGACGCCATCTTTGTAGAAATCAGCAGAGGGGGGGTCGGCCATCTTTGTTCTACAGATCAGAGTGACGTCATCTCCCTCCATCACAGGGAGGACAGGACTCTGCAGGATCACTGATCCACCTGAACACAGAGACAGAAACAACATCTACTCTGACAGGATCAACTCTATACCTGAACACAGAGACAGACAACATCTACTCTGACAGGATCAACTCTATATCTGAACACAGAGACAGAACAACATCTACTCTGACAGGATCAACTCTATACCTGAACACAGAGACAGAGACAACATCTACTCTGACAGGATCAACTCTATACCTGAACACAGAGACAGAGAAACACATCTACTCTGACAGGATCAACTCTATACCTGAACACAGAGACAGAGACAACATCTACTCTGACAGGATCAACTCTATACCTGAACACAGAGACAACATCTACTCTGACAGGATCAACTCTATACCTGAACACAGAGACAGAGACAACATCTACTCTGACAGGATCAACTCTATACCTGAACACAGAGACAGAACAACATCTACTCTGACAGGATCAACTCTATATAATATATTTCTACCCACTAAAGGTAAACTTTGAGCAACACAAGATGTATCTTCATGTTTCTTCCATGCAACAGTCAGTGTCTGCAGCAGCTCCAACAAAGACAAGAAGAAGGAATTTGAACATGTTTTTATATTCTCATTTCACATTAAAAGTTGAGATTAAATTGATTATAATGTTTGTTCCTTTTTGTCCTTTCCAGCTGCTGAAGTGGAAACCAGAGAAGACGTCACACAGTGATGCCAACATTTAAAAAAAACCTGCAACAGCCAATCAGACGGAGCCAAGGTAATGATGGGTTTTCAGGTACTGTGTGTGTGTTGTGTCTTCTTGTTAATGTATGCATGTGAGGACCGATTAGAGTTTTACTAATTAAGAGACTAACTTTCTCAGAGCATTTTCTCTTAAATTAGGATAAAATAGAACAAAAATAAAACGTATAAAATCAGTGTTTCCCAGTCCCTAAAGATTTAGACTGTACTGAGGTGTTTTAGTGGATGATAGTGTGTGTGAGAATGTGTGTTTTACCCTGTGGTTAGCACAAGCTAGCAGCTCTGAGGTCGTCCAGTTTCCTCTCTCGGATGAACTTCTTAAATTATTGTTAGTATTGATGAGGAAACAGAGAGGCTGATCTTACCAGAGACGGTGATGGTGATGGTGTTACTGGTGGATCCCTCTGTGGACTCACACCAGTAAACTCCACTGTCCAAAGGGTCCATGAGCTGATGTTACAGGAGGAACCAGCAGATCTTCCCCAGACTCCACTCAGTCTGTTTTCCCTGCTCGTGTTTCTCCTCACAGTCCATCCATCAGAGGCGTCCTCACATCTCAGAGAGAGAGGTTCATCTCTAAATACCTGAGAGCTGCTGGGAGTCACCGTCAGACGAGCTGCAGGGAGTTATTGGATTCTGAGTCAAACTTCAAATAAAACCCGTCCCAGAATAAAGTTCACAGCAGTATGGAGTCACTGATAAACCCTTTAGCCTCGTTAGCTTCTGTCACGCTAACCTCAGGAGAAACTGGGTTATCCAGCAGAGTGATAGAGTTTGACTGCTTCAAGTAAATGGTTTAATGGTGAAAAGGGCTGCATTTGATCAAAAATGTTATCTAAATCACAATATGGACTCGTGCTATATCCAAACCGCAGTAAAGGCAAAATAAGGGGAAATGTCTGAATGAAGTATTGAATGTATTCCAATCTGACAGGCTGCAGGTTAACGTACTGACCTGAGTCTGTCGAGCAGCAGCACAGGGAGGACAGCACTGAACACAAACCAGACAACCAGATATCAGTAAAGCAGTAACACCACAGTGTGCAAACACTCTGTCACAGTACGACTCCTGCATCCTGCACTTAACTTCAACTTGAATTATTACTTTGAATATACCCAAAATCAAAGTACTCATCGTGCAGAGTGATATCATAATAACAATAATGATAATGTTCAAGCATTAATGTGTTCATCACTTTAATGTTGCGGCTCAATGTTTTAACTTTGTTTCCTACTGAATCTGAATTTCTCATTGTATTGCAGCTGCTACAGAACAATTCCCCTAATCCTAAATATTATGTTTTATCTTCTTTCTTTTTTTATACGCAGAAGAATATTTAGTTTTTCGAACACAAAAACCCACTTTTAAACTTCTATAAACATAACTCTTTATCCCTCTTTCATATCTTTGTGTTCAGGGTTACTCACGGAGCAGGAGAGACGTGTCCTTCATTCTTCCTCTTGGTACAATGAGATCAACTCTTCTTCTTCTTGTGCCCGAGCAGTGAAACCACTTCCTGTTTCTGCTCTGGTTCACTAGCTGTGTGGTTATCTCTCTGATAAAAATACCTTTAGTTTGTAAAAACGGAAATGAAGCGCTGCAGGAATCAGTTCTTAAACTCTGAAATTACTCATTATTTAGCCATTTTATGTCAAATATGTGATTATAATACCAGAAAACAATTAAACCATATATATTTTTAACAACTATCAGCTTCAATTTGGACCAAACAACAACAACAACAATACACTTTTAAAAAACACAAAGATATCCTGTTATAACAATAAAACATCTTGTTGTACTAAATTAAATATCTTGTTATAACTCAAAGATATCGTTATAACAATAAAATATCCCCTTATTACACTGAACACTAAAAATATCTCGTTGTTAGTTATTAAGGGAATAAATCTCATTATAACACTAAAATATGGTATGAAGTCAATATATTTTGTTCTGTGACAATATCACGTTATAACGTTAAAATATATCGTTATTACACAAAAATCTATCAGATTCATTATAACATGAACATATGGTAAAAAGTCACTATCTCTTTTAATATTGTGACAAATTCACGTTAATACGCTTAAATATGTTGTTATAGGGCGACTGTGGCTGCGAGGGAGTGCGGTCGTCTTTCAACCAGAAGGTTGTGGGTTCGATCCCAGCTCATGCAGTCAACATGTCGATGTATCCTTGGGCAAGATACTTAACCCTGAGTGCTCCCGATGGCCAACGGTGTGTGAATGTTAGTCCTAGAGTAAGGTACACTGCTCTGTGTGAATGTTAGGTCCTAGAGTAAGGTACACTGCTCTGTATGAATGTTAGGTTCCTAGAGTAAGGTACACTGCTCTGTGTGAATGTTAGGTCCTAGAGTAAGGTACACTGCTCTGTGAATGTTAGGTCCTAGAGTAAGGTACACTGCTCTGTATGAATGTTAGGTCCTAGAGTAAGGTACACTGCTCTGTGAATGTTAGGTCCTAGAGTAAGGTACACTGCTCTGTGTGAATGTTAGGTCCTAGAGTAAGGTACACTGCTCTGTGTGAATGTTAGGTCCTAGAGTAAGGTACACTGCTCTGTGTGAATGTTAGGTCCTAGAGTAAGGTACACTGCTCTGTGTGAATGTTAGGTCCTAGAGTAAGGTACACTGCTCTGTGTGAATGTTAGGTCCTAGAGTAAGGTACACTGCTCTGTGTGAATGTTAGGTCCTAGAGTAAGGTACACTGCTCTGTATGAATGTTAGGTCCTAGAGTAAGGTACACTGCTCTGTGTGAATGTTAGGTCCTAGAGTAAGGTACACTGCTCTGTATGAATGTTAGGTCCTAGAGTAAGGTACACTGCTCTGTGTGAATGTTAGGTCCTAGAGTAAGGTACACTGCTCTGTGTGAATGTTAGGTCTAGAGTAAGGTACACTGCTCTGTATGAATGTTAGGTCCTAGAGTAAGGTACACTGCTCTGTGTGAATGTTAGGTCCTAGAGTAAGGTACACTGCTCTGTGTGAATGTTAGGTCCTAGAGTAAGGTACACTGCTCTGTGTGAATGTTAGGTCCTAGAGTAAGGTACACTGCTCTGTGTGAATGTTAGGTCCTAGAGTAAGGTACACTGCTCTGTATGAATGTTAGGTCCTAGAGTAAGGTACACTGCTCTGTATGAATGTTAGTCCTAGAGTAAGGTACACTGCTCTGTATGAATGTTAGGTCCTAGAGTAAGGTACACTGCTCTGTATGAATGTTAGTCCTAGAGTAAGGTACACTGCTCTGTATGAATGTTAGGTCCTAGAGTAAGGTACACTGCTCTGTATGAATGTTAGGTCCTAGAGTAAGGTACACTGCTCTGTGTGAATGTTAGGTCCTAGAGTAAGGTACACTGCTCTGTATGAATGTTAGGTCCTAGAGTAAGGTACACTGCTCTGTGTGAATGTTAGGTCCTAGAGTAAGGTACACTGCTCTGTGTGAATGTTAGGTCCTAGAGTAAGGTACACTGCTCTGTGAATGTTAGGTTTAGAGTAAGGTACACTGCTCTGTGTGAATGTTAGGTCCTAGAGTAAGGTACACTGCTCTGTATGAATGTTAGGTCCTAGAGTAAGGTACACTGCTCTGTGTGAATGTTAGGTCCTAGAGTAAGGTACACTGCTCTGTGTGAATGTTAGGTCCTAGAGTAAGGTACACTGCTCTGTGTGAATGTTAGGTCCTAGAGTAAGGTACACTGCTCTGTATGAATGTTAGGTCCTAGAGTAAGGTACACTGCTCTGTATGAATGTTAGGTCCTAGAGTAAGGTACACTGCTCTGTATGAATGTTAGTCCTAGAGTAAGGTACACTGCTCTGTATGAATGTTAGGTCCTAGAGTAAGGTACACTGCTCTGTATGAATGTTAGGTCCTAGAGTAAGGTACACTGCTCTGTATGAATGTTAGGTCCTAGAGTAAGGTACACTGCTCTGTATGAATGTTAGGTCCTAGAGTAAGGTACACTGCTCTGTGTGAATGTTAGTTCCTAGAGTAAGGTACACTGCTCTGTGAATGTTAGGTCCTAGAGTAAGGTACACTGCTCTGTGTGAATGTTAGGTCCTAGAGTAAGGTACACTGCTCTGTGTGAATGTTAGGTCCTAGAGTAAGGTACACTGCTCTGTATGAATGTTAGTCCTAGAGTAAGGTACACTGCTCTGTGTGAATGTTAGGTCCTAGAGTAAGGTACACTGCTCTGTGTGAATGTTAGGTCCTAGAGTAAGGTACACTGCTCTGTATGAATGTTAGGTCCTAGAGTAAGGTACACTGCTCTGTGTGAATGTTAGGTCCTAGAGTAAGGTACACTGCTCTGTGTGAATGTTAGGTCCTAGAGTAAGGTACACTGCTCTGTGTGAATGTTAGTTCCTAGAGTAAGGTACACTGCTCTGTGTGAATGTTAGGTCCTAGAGTAAGGTACACTGCTCTGTATGAATGTTAGGTCCTAGAGTAAGGTACACTGCTCTGTATGAATGTTAGGTCCTAGAGTAAGGTACACTGCTCTGTATGAATGTTAGGTCCTAGAGTAAGGTACACTGCTCTGTATGAATGTTAGGTCCTAGAGTAAGGTACACTGCTCTGTGTGAATGTTAGGTCCTAGAGTAAGGTACACTGCTCTGTATGAATGTTAGTCCTAGAGTAAGGTACACTGCTCTGTGTGAATGTTAGGTCCTAGAGTAAGGTACACTGCTCTGTGTGAATGTTAGGTCCTAGAGTAAGGTACACTGCTCTGTGTGAATGTTAGGTCCTAGAGTAAGGTACACTGCTCTGTATGAATGTTAGTTCCTAGAGTAAGGTACACTGCTCTGTGTGAATGTTAGGTCCTAGAGTAAGGTACACTGCTCTGTGTGAATGTTAGGTCCTAGAGTAAGGTACACTGCTCTGTGTGAATGTTAGTCCTAGAGTAAGGTACACTGCTCTGTGTGAATGTTAGTCCTAGAGTAAGGTACACTGCTCTGTGTGAATGTTAGTTCCTAGAGTAAGGTACACTGCTCTGTGTGAATGTTAGGTCCTAGAGTAAGGTACACTGCTCTGTGTGAATGTTAGGTCCTAGAGTAAGGTACACTGCTCTGTATGAATGTTAGGTCCTAGAGTAAGGTACACTGCTCTGTATGAATGTTAGGTCCTAGAGTAAGGTACACTGCTCTGTATGAATGTTAGGTCCTAGAGTAAGGTACACTGCTCTGTAATGTTAGTTCCTAGAGTAAGGTACACTGCTCTGTGTATGAATGTTAGTCCTAGAGTAAGGTACACTGCTCTGTGTGAATGTTAGGTCCTAGAGTAAGGTACACTGCTCTGTATGAATGTTAGTTCCTAGAGTAAGGTACACTGCTCTGTATGAATGTTAGTTCCTAGAGTAAGGTACACTGCTCTGTATGAATGTTAGGTTCCTAGAGTAAGGTACACTGCTCTGTGTGAATGTTAGGTCCTAGAGTAAGGTACACTGCTCTGTGTGAATGTTAGGTCCTAGAGTAAGGTACACTGCTCTGTATGAATGTTAGTCCTAGAGTAAGGTACACTGCTCTGTATGAATGTTAGTTCCTAGAGTAAGGTACACTGCTCTGTATGAATGTTAGTCCTAGAGTAAGGTACACTGCTCTGTATGAATGTTAGTTCCTAGAGTAAGGTACACTGCTCTGTATGAATGTTAGTTCCTAGAGTAAGGTACACTGCTCTGTGTGAATGTTAGGTTCCTAGAGTAAGGTACACTGCTCTGTATGAATGTTAGTTCCTAGAGTAAGGTACACTGCTCTGTGTGAATGTTAGGTCCTAGAGTAAGGTACACTGCTCTGTATGAATGTTAGTTCCTAGAGTAAGGTACACTGCTCTGTATGAATGTTAGGTCCTAGAGTAAGGTACACTGCTCTGTGTGAATGTTAGGTCCTAGAGTAAGGTACACTGCTCTGTGTGAATGTTAGTTCCTAGAGTAAGGTACACTGCTCTGTGTGAATGTTAGTTCCTAGAGTAAGGTACACTGCTCTGTGTGAATGTTAGGTCCTAGAGTAAGGTACACTGCTCTGTATGAATGTTAGTTCCTAGAGTAAGGTACACTGCTCTGTGTGAATGTTAGTTCCTAGAGTAAGGTACACTGCTCTGTATGAATGTTAGTCCTAGAGTAAGGTACACTGCTCTGTATGAATGTTAGGTCCTAGAGTAAGGTACACTGCTCTGTATGAATGTTAGTTCCTAGAGTAAGGTACACTGCTCTGTGTGAATGTTAGGTTCCTAGAGTAAGGTACACTGCTCTGTATGAATGTTAGGTCCTAGAGTAAGGTACACTGCTCTGTGTGAATGTTAGGTTCCTAGAGTAAGGTACACTGCTCTGTATGAATGTTAGGTCCTAGAGTAAGGTACACTGCTCTGTGTGAATGTTAGGTCCTAGAGTAAGGTACACTGCTCTGTATGAATGTTAGGTCCTAGAGTAAGGTACACTGCTCTGTGTGAATGTTAGGTCCTAGAGTAAGGTACACTGCTCTGTGTGAATGTTAGGTCCTAGAGTAAGGTACACTGCTCTGTATGAATGTTAGGTCCTAGAGTAAGGTACACTGCTCTGTATGAATGTTAGGTCCTAGAGTAAGGTACACTGCTCTGTATGAATGTTAGGTCCTAGAGTAAGGTACACTGCTCTGTGTGAATGTTAGGTCCTAGAGTAAGGTAACTGCTCTGTATGAATGTTAGGTCCTAGAGTAAGGTACACTGCTCTGTGTGAATGTTAGGTTCCTAGAGTAAGGTACACTGCTCTGTGTGAATGTTAGTCCTAGAGTAAGGTACACTGCTCTGTATGAATGTTAGGTCCTAGAGTAAGGTACACTGCTCTGTATGAATGTTAGTTCCTAGAGTAAGGTACACTGCTCTGTATGAATGTTAGGTCCTAGAGTAAGGTACACTGCTCTGTGTGAATGTTAGGTCCTAGAGTAAGGTACACTGCTCTGTGTGAATGTTAGGTCCTAGAGTAAGGTACACTGCTCTGTGTGAATGTTAGGTCCTAGAGTAAGGTACACTGCTCTGTATGAATGTTAGGTTCCTAGAGTAAGGTACACTGCTCTGTGTGAATGTTAGTCCTAGAGTAAGGTACACTGCTCTGTGTGAATGTTAGGTCTAGAGTAAGGTACACTGCTCTGTGTGAATGTTAGGTTCTAGAGTAAGGTACACTGCTCTGTGTGAATGTTAGGTTCTAGAGTAAGGTACACTGCTCTGTGTGAATGTTAGGTTCTAGAGTAAGGTACACTGCTCTGTATGAATGTTAGGTTCTAGAGTAAGGTACACTGCTCTGTGTGAATGTTAGGTTCTAGAGTAAGGTACACTGCTCTGTGTGAATGTTAGGTTCTAGAGTAAGGTACACTGCTCTGTGTGAATGTTAGGTTAGAGTAAGGTACACTGCTCTGTGTGAATGTTAGGTTCTAGAGTAAGGTACACTGCTCTGTGTGAATGGAGAATGACATGTAAAGCGCTTTGAGGGGTCGTAAAGACTGGATAAAGCGCTATATAAGTACAGTCCATTTACCATTTATAAAGTTAAAATATCGCGTTAAAACAAAGATTTCTCGTTATTGCACTAAAATATCTTGTTCTAAGATGAAAATATGGTATAAAGTCATTACATATTTTTATATTGTGACAATATATCGTTATAACATGAAAATATCTCGTTATAACGTTAACATATGTTGTTGTAACATAATAATATATGGTAATAACGTGATCATTATACTAAGAAGAGTGCGTCATCTCTCCAAACACACGATCTCTGACCCAACAACACAAAAAAATTCTATTTCCCATCAGCCACCGCGGCAGCTCTATAGATCCAGCTGTGTTTGTGAAATGTCTCCGTTTCTACCGGGAGAATTTGCGTGAAAAGGACCGGAGAACCGGAGCCTGTGACGGTGAGGAGGAGGAGAGAGACCCGGGGGAGAGGGAGGAAGATCCGGGAGAAAAGAGAGACAGAACCGGGCGGAGAAGCGGTGCTAATCAGGTACAGAGAAGCTAACATGCTAACACCGAGCTAACAGGAGCTAACCGGCTAACAGCCAGTATTTGTCTTTAGTGTCAGAATCAGAACCGAGCTTTTATCCCGTTTTTACCACAAAGAGTCTCCTGTGTGTCTCCTGCTGCAGAGATGAGGACACAGGGTGTAAGAGAAGGTCACAAATATAAAGATTATAAAGAAAGTGTTATATTTTAATGCTAAATAGTTAAAATAATACTAGGTTCTGATGTGAGTTGAGTGTTCTCATTACTTCATAACATCCACATTATACTTCCTGTAGCTCCTCCTCCTCCTCTGTCTGAGTTTGAGCCTAACACACAGAAGCTAAACCCAGAAATCATGAAGTGAAAACAGGAAATAAAACATGCTAACTGCTAGCTTAGCCTTCTGCTAGCTTGTTCTGGTGCAGAGAGAGAAGGACATGCGGTCAGATCCTCTGTTTACATCTGTTTACATCTGTTTGTTTACATCTCTGTTTACATCGGTCTGTTTACACCTCAGTCACTGTGTTGACACTCATACTCTTTATCAACACAAAGCTTTAACTGGGTCAGTACTATGTTCCCAAACTGAAAGTAGAAATCAGAAGTCCTTCATTATTCCCACTGCAGCACTCACATTGAAGGTGTCATTTAAAACAGAGAGCCATTTAAAAACTGGATATATAACACGATGCCAGAGAGAGGGTGTGATCACTGACCTTCCCTGCTGTCAAATGATCTGATATTAAGCTTTACATCTGTAATAAATCCTTTTACTACAGAATAAATCAAAGAGAAAGACCCTCCAGTATTTCATATGTTTCAAAAGTTTTCTAGACCGTCTGAGATACGTTTGATTAAAGTTTAGTGTTTACTTCCTTCTCTCCCTTTAGGAACAGTCATTAAGCTCAGCGGTGTTTTATGGGTATTAATAACCTCTGAAATGTCCAGATGGACCAATCAGAAACCAGTATTCAACTGTGTAATAAAGCACTATATACTTCTCTGTATATCATTTTCATAACCCTCTGTATTCCTTTGTTTACCTCGTGCACTCTGATAACGTTTGATCTGATCTAAGGTCTGTTTCCAGGAGATATCAGTTTCATACCCACAAGGCCGGATTAGTGCCTCCAGGGGCCCCTGGGCACTGAGAGCTCAGGGGCCCCTGGGCACTGAGAGCTCAGGGGCCCCTGGGCACTGAGAGCTCAGGGGCCCCTGGGCACTGAGAGCTCAGGGGCCCCAGGGCACTGAGAGCTCAGGGGCCCCTGGAGGCACTGAGAGCTCAGGGGCCCCAGGGCACTGAGAGCTCAGGGGCCCCAGGGCACTGAGAGCTCAGGGGCCCCTGGGCACTGAGAGCTCAGGGGCCCCTGGAGGCACTGAGAGCTCAGGGGCCCTGGAGGCACTGAGAGCTCAGGGGCCCCTGGGCACTGAGAGCTCAGGGGCCCCTGGGCACTGAGAGCTCAGGGGCCCCTGGGCACTGAGAGCTCAGGGGCCCCTGGAGGCACTGAGAGCTCAGGGCCCCTCAACCCACGTAACAACACGCCCACCCAACATGATCAATATCTAACATCTTCGTTCAGTCCGCTCAATCGCACACCTATCTGTCAAAGGCAGGGACGCAGCCACATAGTTCAACCAAAGTAGGTCTAGCCTTTCGCCCCCTCAGTCAAAAATCACAAGCCAAGGATACAAGGATACAAGGATACAAGGATACAAGGATACAAGGATACAAGGATACAGATCTCAGGACAGTGCATGGCTCAAGAAGACCTAGAGAGTATCACTCAAACCTCAGAGCAGCACCGACTGGCTGGCTGTACACGAGGAGCTCTATCGAAACGTTGAGAGTTACAAAAGTAAAACATGTAGTGAGAGTGTGTGTGTGTGTGTGTGTGTGTGTGTGTGTGTGTGTGTGTGTGTGTGTGTGTGTGTGTGTGTGTGTGTGTGTGTGTGTGTGTGTTGTGTGTGTGTGTGTGTGTGTGTGTGTTGTGTGTGTGTGTGTGGTGTGTGTGTGTGTGTGTGTGTGTGTGTGTGTGTGTTGTGTGTGTGTGTGTGTGTGTGTGTGTGTGTGTGTGTGTGTGTGTGTGTGTGTGTGTGTGTGTGTGTGTGTGTGTGTGTGTGTGGTGTGTGTGTGTGTGTGTGTGTGTGTGTGTGTGTGTGTGTGTGTGTGTGTGTGTGCGTGTTTTTGAATGCAGCCGCCTCTCTTCCTTTTCTTTCTTCTTTCTTTCCGCTGCCCCGCTGGGCGTTCGGCTGCTACCGGCTCCATCCCTTTAGCTCACGTGACTCAATGTGACATGAGTGAAGGTGGGGCTGGGATTCGGTTATAGACCGCCGCCCCGGCGTAGTAATAAAGTTGAGCGAATACATAGTGAGAGCTACAGAGACGGTTTAGAAAATATATGAATGTGACCCTATAGAAGAGACGAGTTATTTATTCCGGTGGAGTGAGTTTCATTTAAAACAATGTGATGAGGGAGGTTGTGCCTCTTGTTCTCTAGTCACTGAGGGCCCTCTCTTGCTCAAGGGGTTCATCCGGCCTTGCACTCTGGGCCATAACGATGAACTTTAATCTAACGTAAATATAGTAACCATGACTGTTCAAACATAAAACCTGCTCTGTTTTTAAAAGACTCTAACCTGCATAGATGACACTTTTCTGCAGCTTTGCATTAACCTTTGAACTGTCGCTTTGAACGGCATCTATCTAACCCTTCCATCTTATGTTAAACCTCCTGCTGGGAGACTTCTGGTATTATAGGACCATGTGGAAGGGTTTCCTGTAAGCCATGAACGCCTGAATCTCCCCAAGGGGATAAATACAGTTCCATCCTATCTTAATACCCGTGTGTGTCCAGCAGATGGCGCTATATACACGTCACTGAATACCATTTTCATCCCACATTCATAAGATAAAGTTCCATCTGATCTACGGTCTGTTTTCAGGAGATTTATATCAGTTTCTTTGAACTGTCGGTTTGAACAGCATCTATGAAACCATGATAAAGTTCCATCGTGTCTGATCTCGTCTGAATCCCCGTGTGTCTCCAGCAGATGGCGCCCACCAGGATGAAGCTGCGCGTTCGTCTTCGGGACAACAACACGGCGGCTTCAACGACAGGAAGTACTGAACCTGTGGAGGAAGAGGAGCGAAGCCGAGGCGTTCGCAGCAGCAGCAGGAGGAAGAAGAAAAACACCACCAATACTCCCAATACTCCCACTCCCTCTTCTTCCTCACCTCCTCCTCCTCCTCCTCCTCCTCCTCCTCCTCCTCTTCCTCCTTCCTCCTCCTCCTCCTCCTCCTCTCGCCTCCTCCTCCTCTTCCTCGTCTCTTCCAGTGCCAGAGGAGGCGTCTCCAGACTCAAAGTGTCCCATCTGCCTGGACCGTTTTAACAACTTGGCGTATTTGGACCGCTGTCTCCATCGGTTCTGCTTCCCCTGCATCCAGGAGTGGTCTCACAACAAGGCCGAGTGTCCGCTCTGCAAGCAGCCCTTCGCCTCCATCCTGCACTCCGTCCTCGCTGAAGACGACTTTAAGGAATATACTCTTCGTCCTCCGACGCCCGCCAGCAGCAGCGTGGCCGCCACCGTCGCCATGGTGGCCGCCATGGCGTCTGCAGCGAGGAACGACCACCAGATGAGGCTGATGTTGAGGAGGCAGAGGAGAGAGGAAGAGGAGGGAGGGAGGAGGAGGGGGGAGGCAGTGAGGAGGAGGAGGAGGAGGGATAGAGAGAGGGGAGGAAGAGGAGGAAGAGGAGGGGTTTGGGAGTGGTACATCAACTCTAGACCTGTCAGGATGGAGGAGAACGAGGAGGAAGAGGAGCAACGACGGGTAAATATCACTCACTTCCTTCCTCCCTGAAACAGAGAGATGCTGAATGTCCTCTTTCTAAAACTACAATGTCTGATCCTGAACATTTCAGAAATGGATTCAACATCCTCAATAACCTCAAACTGTCCAATAGTGTAAATGTCCCAACATATGCAGGTTAGCATCCGATAAGATAAGAAGTACTTTATTGATCCAGTGTGGGAATGTTTGCGTCGCAGCAGCATAAAAACACACGGCGTTGAACATTAGAGAAATTAAAAGACTAGAAATAAACAATCCAAAATGTAAACATCTCAATCAGGGCTCGACATTATAAATGTCCCGCTGGCCCAGAAGCTCTATTCAGACCCCCGGGCCAGCGTAACGTACTTTCCACTTTCCCGCTCGGGCCACTCTAAATATTGCTTTAAAACAAATGGTCCTGTGGTAAAGGTATGTTGACTAGCACTTTAGTTAAATCGTTTTGTTTATTAATGCTTCACTGCAGACTTTCTCGCCTCCTAACCATTCGCCAAAATGTTTGTAATACCAGCGCTAACCGGCCAAGCGCCGGGCAAAAAACAATCTTCAAATAAAAGAAAGTCACCGGAGGAGTTAAAGGAGAGTGACAGGGAGCGTGAGGAGAAGAGGGAGAGGAAGTTTCAGCCACGCTGGCTTGATGGATGGAGTGGGCTTCAATATGATGCTATAAACACGGTCTTCTGTCGGCTCAGTGCATCCATGCCGACCTCTGCTGACACGTAAGTGAAGAGTAGAACATATAAAGGTGTATTGGCTTCAGGGAAATGTCCCAGCAGGAGAATGAAGGTTCTAATCTAATCTATTACAGAGCCATTACATGTCTGACTCCTGATGACAGGAAGGCAGAGAGCGCATTATACTCATAATGATAATAGCAGACATTTTTTAACAATGACCACAATATAATACCATAATACCAAATATGAACAATTGAGGAAAATGAGGAGGAACTGATGATTCAAATGTTGTAGTTCAAGTAGGAATGTAGTTTGTGCATAAATGACTACTGCCCTCCAGTGGAATATGACCCTTAATGTCTACCCTGCAATAGATTACAGTGGAGGAGGAGCCGGGAACATCACCAGTGTGAACCTGAAGCTATACATCTACCCAAAGTTAAAGACATCAGCCAGCACAACTTAAAATACATAAAACACAACATTACAGATTAAAAGCAGGTCTGAAGAGGTGAGTTTAGATTTGAACACGGTGAGATCAGAGCAGTCACAATATACCGCCTCGCTCTTGTTGCACAAACAGGTCCACGTTGTTACAGCAATTAAAGAGCCAAAGATGTGGACCAATCAGGATCAAGTAACTACTCCTAGATAAACTAACAATATACCATCTCTCTGTCTGTCTCTCTCTCTCTCTCTCTCTCTCTCTCTCGCTCTCTCTCGCTCGCTCGCTCTCTCTCGCCTGCTCGCTCTCTCGCTCTCTCTCTCTCTTGTTGCAGGACGTTGACGAGGCGTTGGATCGAGGCGTTATCTTCGAGGGTCTGTCGGGCCTCGTCCCCCCCGGCGACCCCCCGTTGCCCCCGGCGACCGTGCCTCTCGCCGCCTGACGTCCCGCCTGGTGTCTCGCCGCCGCCTGCAGCGCGTCGGGGGGCGGTGCGGCGCCTCAGGGATCGAGAGACCGTGGCGTTTCGGCGATCGCTCTATCGTCTCGGCGTGCGAGTGCACGGGGTCGCCGGCGTCTCCGCTGAGCTGCTGCCGCGTGACATCACAGCCGACAGCTTTCGCCTAAGCCCCGCCCCCTTGGAAAGGCTCCGCCCCTGGCTGCGCCGCGAGCTAACGGTGCTTTACGGTGTTCACACGTCCTTAGTGGATATCGTGCAGAGAATCGTTACAGCGAGGCTTCAACGACACGGCCTGGAGGACCAGAACACCATAGAAGAAGAGTTACGCCCCTTCCTCTTGGCGCGAACAAACCACTTCCTGCACGAAATGGTTAGCTTCGCAAGCTCGCCGTTAGCGTTGGAAAGCTACGATCTTGAGGCAGTTTACGAGCCGCCGGACGATGCTATCGTGCAGCTAAACGATGACAGTAGTGACGGGTCCGTTATCGCTATTTCAGAAGAAGAGGAAGAGGAGGAAATGGATGAAGAAGAGGCGGGAAACGATGAAATCCCGACAGGAAGTTGCCTCAGTTTGGCGGCGTGGGATGACGAGACGCCAGGCCCCTCCTACTCTCTGAGCCCGGCCAATCAGGAGGCGGCAGGGAAGGATGAAGAGGGAGAAGAGGAAGAGGAGTGTTTGATCGTTGGGTACAAGAAACCGATCGCAGAACGAACGCCGGAGCTGGTGCAGCTGACGTCAGATAGTGAGGAAGAGGAGGAGAAGACGAAGAAGAAGGAAGAGGAAGAGAAGAAGGAGGAGGAAGAGAAGAAGAAGGAAGATGAAGAGGAGGAACTTCCTGCCGTCGCTCCTCCTCTTCCTCAATCTCCCACAATCCCTCCTCCCGTTACTGGCTGTAACAAAGATGGCGGCTCGTGGTCGTCCCCAGAGAGAGACAGGAAAGAGAAGAAGAAGACGAAGAGGAGGAAGAGGAAGACGAGCGGCACTTTATTCAACCCGAATCGTTCTATTTTTCCCGCCATGATGCGCCGCCGCTCCTCCAGCGCCGAATCCAGCCCGCCGGATTCTAACTGGGACGGCTCTTCGTCATCTTCATCATCCTCCTCTTCCTCTTCCTCCCCCATGGAAAACCACGGGGAGAAACCGGGAGGAAAGAGGAAATATAAAAGCCGCCATCTGGACCGCGATGAGAAGGATCCAACATGGCGGCCGCGGGAGGACAAGGAGCGCCGGAGGAGGAGCCGGGAGGACGAGGAGAGGAAGGAGAGGTGAGCGGACATGGATTAGAAAAAAAAATAATTAATTAATTGGATTTTCAAAATACAATATTTGGGGATTTTCAAAATAAAATAGTGATTAGAAAAAATAAAAACAGTGATTTGGAAAATAATTACTTTATTTGGAAAAAATATTGTATTGTTTTGTTTTCCAAAAGAATTGTTTTATTTTGTGAAGTAGAATAATTGTTTAAGTTAGAACAAGATTTTTTTAATTTAGAAAAATATTTTTTTTATGTGAAAAATGTGTTTTATTTTGAAAAATAGTTGTTTTATTTTGAAAAATATTATTATTATTATTATTATTATTTTTTAAAATATTTTTGTCGTCCTCCAGCAGGAGACGAGAGGATCGGAGTCCCAGCGTTGAGATAATCTACGAGGGAACCATCCCCCCAACGCAGCACACCCCCCGCTAGGAAACGCCGCAGGAAACGCCAACGCAAGACCCAGCACAGCAGGTACTAAACAGATTAGTTAAAATATAACTAAATATATAATGTACAGTACCAGTCAAAAGTTTGGACACACCTTCTCATTCGAAGGTTTTTATTTATTTGTATTTTGTTCTACTTATAGATTAATACTGAAGACATCAAAACTATGAGAGAACACACATGGAATTATCTAGTAAACAAAAAAGTGTAAAAAGTCCAGAATATGATTTTTATCTTAGATTCTTCAGAGTAGCCCCTTTGCCTCGATGACAGCTCTGCTTGCTCGGGGCTTCTCTTTCAGCTTCATGAGGGCGTCACCTGGAATGGTTTTCTATTAACACGTGTGCCTTGTCAAGAGTCAATGTGTGGAGTTACTTCTGAATGTGTGTGAGAGCATCAGTTGTGTAGTGCAGAGGTAGGGTTGGTGCTCAGTGTGACTGCTGTTGTAATCCATATCCATAAACATTACAATAAATACGAGTTGTCATAATCTGTCAAAATAAAATGCTATAAACTATTTTTGTTTCTTTAGTTCTCCGGTCATCATCACGCTGGATAGCGACAGCAGCCACGAGGCTAACAACAACAACAACAGCAGCTGCAGCAGCAGTCCAATCAGCAGCCAGCAGACCGTTGACTTCTCAGACCTTCCTCCCCTCCCATTGGTCCATTCCTCCGGAGTGGGCGGGGCTTTGAGCGGTGAAATCGGCGATCTTCCCGTCGACATCCTGGATCCAATCGCCATCAACAGTGACATCGATGTGGAAAACTTTGAAGTGGGCGGGTCCTCATTGGACGAGGAGCCAATCAGAACGTCCGATTTATCCGATGACGCGGAGGTCACAAATTTACAGCGTAAAAGAAAGTCGATTTCTGACAGCCGTTTGTTAGCGAGGATCCTCAACGACCTGCAGGGAATCAATACGGCTAAATTGAACCCGTTGAACTTCGAGCCACGTGATTCCAGAAGAAATCGCTTTTTAAGGGACGACGATATCGATCATCGGGACTTCGACCCGCCGACGTATCGTAACGCCACCCACCCGTTGACTTATTTTGAGCGGTTAAAAGAAAAGGAAGTCCCGCCTCTCTTAAAACAGGCGAGTCCCGTTCGGACGTACAACAGAAACACACCGCCGCCGTTAAAACACAAAGACGCGGGAGTCCACACCTGTCGCCGATTTCTCCCATTGACCTCCATTCAAATCCCACCGTTGACATGTCTCAAGGTAATCGCGCCATCCCGCCCATCTCAACGCTGAAAAAACATTTCACGAGCGCTCTGGCTCTGAGAGGAGAGCTGGCCTCCACTAGTTCAGCCATTGACTCCCATTCTTCTAAAGTCAGCGTCCATTCCATGAGTAAAAAACCTCCCATTGATTCCCATTCTTCTTCTTCTTCTGAAACTGGCTCCACAAGTGCTGCTTGCTTATCACATCTGGATTTCAACTTGATCCCGCCCGCAAAGGAAACCTCATCTTCAACCGTTGACTTGCATCCTGTGAATTCTTCATCTCCCTTTGAATGCCACACGGCCAAGACTGGATGGTCCAATGAGAAGCTAGCTAACGCCGACTCTAGGAATAAGACTCTGAGACCAGATTACTGTCATGTTTCACCCGTTGACCTCCATCCTTCCAGCCGGGGTGGAGAAGATTTCTCAGGAGTTTTCTGTAACGACAAATCACCGCCTGTGTTTGTTTCATCCATCGCTGCATTCCCACCAATTGACTCCCACTCTTCCAGTAAGAGAGATAAATTTAGAGGTAGATATGCAACATCAACAGCTCCAAGCAACAGGTTGTCACCCATTGACATGCATCCTAAAAGTCCAAAACATACCGCTGACCTCCACTCTTCAAGTAAGAGATATCACTTTTTGGAAAGTCTTTCAACCTCTAGAGCTAGCTCGGAGGTAAAAACGGCTCCCAGAACCAGCTATTCACCCATTGACTTGCATCCTATAAGTCCGAAACATACTGCTGACCTCCACTCTTTAAGTAGGAGAGATAACTTTTTGGAAAGTCTTTCAACCTCTAGAGCTAGCTCGGAGGTAAAAACGGCTCCCAGAAGCAGCTATTCACCCATTGACTTGCATCCTATAAGTCCGAAACATACTGCTGACCTCCACTCTTTAAGTAGGAGAGATAACTTTTTGGAAAGTCTTTCAACCTCTAGAGCTAGCTCGGAGGTAAAAACGGCTCCCAGAAGCAGCTATTCGCCCATTGACTTGCATCCTATAAGTCCGAAACATACCGCTGACCTCCACTCTTTAAGTAGGAGAGATTACTTTTTGGAAAGTCTTTCAACCTCTAGAGCTAGCTCGGAGGTAAAAACGGCTCCCAGAAGCAGCTATTCGCCCATTGACTTGCATCCTATGAGTCCAAAACATACCGCTGACCTCCACTCTTTAAGTAGGAGAGATAACTTTTTGGAAAGTCTTTCAACCTCTAGAGCTAGCTCGGAGGTAAAAACGGCTCCCAGAAGCAGCTATTCACCCATTGACTTGCATCCTATAAGTCCCAAATATACCGTTGACCTACAAACATCCAGTAAGAAAGATAACTTTCCAGAAAGTCTTTCAACTTCTAGAGATAGCTCAATGCCATCCACAGCTCCCAGGTTATCACCCATTGACGGGCATCTTAAAATTCCCAAATATACCGCTGACTTCCACTCTTCCAGTAAAAGAGATAAATTGTCAGAAAGGCTTTCAAGATCAGCGTTAACACCGGCTACAAGTGGCAGGTGGTCACCCATTGACTTGCATCCTAAAAGTCCAGAATCTACCGGTGACTTCCACTCTTTCAGCACAACTTGTCAAGGACTGACGAACAACAAAGCATCGTTGTTAGTCAATCATGGGGATGCATTGCCTCATGGGCGCCTGACACCCGTTGACTTGCATCATACGAGTCCCTTTTCCCCCATTAACACACATCCTTCCAGCTCACACTTTAACCACACAGCCTTAACCGCCGCTACCTTCCAGACATCACGTCAAAAGTGCAGTTCTCAGTCCGAGGCTACCATTGACTCCCACTCAAAGCCTCAAAACCACCACAATAGGTTCCCCACTGACGCTCTTTCGCAGAATAGTC
>JAAKFY010000006.1:320714-368214 GCA_011823955.1 Dissostichus mawsoni | reverse complement strand
GAACGTACCATCAGGTAAACCTAGAACGTACCATCATGTAAACCTGGAACGCACCATCAGGTAAACCTGGAACGCACCATCAGGTAAACCTAGAACGTACCATCAGGTAAACCTAGAACGTACCATCAGGTAAACCTGGAACGTACCATCAGGTAAACCTAGAACGTACCATCAGGTAAACCTAGAACGTACGTACCATCAGGTAAACCTAGAACATACCATCAGGTAAACCTAGAACGTACGTACCATCAGGTACACCTAGAACATACCATCAGGTAAACCTAGAACGTACGTACCATCAGGTGAACCTAGAACGTACCATCAGGTAAACCTAGAACGTACGTACCATCAGGTAAACCTAGAACGTACCATCAGGTAAACCTAGAACATACCATCAGGTAAACCTAGAACGTACGTACCATCAGGTAAACCTAGAACATACCATCAGGTAAAGCTAGAATGTACGTACCATCAGGTAAACCTAGAACGTACCATCAGGTAAATCTAGAACGTACGTACTATCAGGTAAACCTAGAACGTACCATCAGGTAAACCTAGAACGTACGTACCATCAGGTAAATCTGGAACGTACCATCAGGTAAATCTGGAACGTACCATCAGGTAAATCTGGAATGTACCATCAGGTAAACCTAGAACGTACCATCAGGTAAACCTGGAACGTACCATCAGGTAAACCTAGAACGTACCATCAGGTAAACCTGGAACGTACCATCAGGTAAACCTAGAACGTACCATCAGGTAAACCTGGAACGTACCATCAGGTAAACCTAGAACGTACCATCAGGTAAACCGATATTCACATGAAGGAACTCGGGTGTGACGTTTTGCTAATGAAGCTAATGGTTTTACACCGGGAGTAAAAAGTACGGCTAAAAGTCCTGGAGAAAAAGTCGTTCTCATTTCTGATCCCTCCAGAAATAAAGGTATTTTTCTTCTCACTGTTTCACATTTCAGGTATTTTTCCGTGGAATTTGTGATTGTATATCAATGTATTTTTTCCCCACAACTCAGTTGAAGGGCTCCTTTAGAGTCTTGATAAAACACCTCGTTCTTATTTACTAATGTTCTGTGTTTTCTGCATTTACATCGTCAGTACAGGTAAAAAACGCGTTAGCTCACCTGTCCCTGTCCGCTGTAACCATGGTGATTGGGGTGGTGGTGGTGGTGCGAGGGGGCGGAGCTTCTCTGCAGCATGGAGGAGAGATCGCTCTCCACACACACTCCGCTCGTCATGCCGGACATGACCTCACACACACACACACTCTCTCTCTCTCTCTGTTAGTTCGGTGTGGTCAGCACGCTTCGCTCTGTGAACAAAAACAAAGAAAGTTCATGAAGAGAGAGAAGAACTTCTATACGTACTGAACATTGTGACCTCACTATGGAAAACTCGCGCTCCCATTGGCTAGCGCCCCCACACATTTTGTCTTTTTTCTAAACATCCATATTCTTTTTTTTTTTCAATTCATTACATTTTCTTTTTGCGAAATTAAACTTTTTACTTTCCGAGATGAAACTTGGAACATCATTTTTTGAGATTTTTTACTTTATTTAATTTATCTGATTTGTTCGAATTACGCGCGGCCAAAATACAATGTTTTCATAAATAAATACACCAGTCCATGAGGAAAAAAAAAAAACTGAAAAAAATTATGAATGCAACTCTTGTGTTAAAAACAGACAAAGGAAAATCCACGCCAAAAAAAAAAAACCAGAAGAAAGTTTTCTGAAGTCCAAAAAAAGTCGCCCCGAAGCCTGACCTCTGTGCACACACACGCTTATATAGGTTACTTCTGGGGACACATCATTTCTGTACACCTACCTGGTCCAAATCAGCTTTTAGTCCAAATTTAGTCACAGGACTTTCGTCTCTTTTGTCCTTTTGTGAATAAGTCTGTGTGTGTGTGTGTGTGTGTGTGTGTGTGTGTGTGTGTGGTGTGTGTGTGTGTGTGTGTGTGTGTGTGTGTGTGTGTGTGTGTGTGAGAACAAGACTGTATAACAGATGTGTGAATTTGTGCAAGGAACCAAAATCCGTGCAGCTTTAAGACGTGAACGAGTGTGTGTTTCTGCAATCCGTGTCTGTGTGTGTGTGTAGCCCGTGTGAAGTGTGTCTCCTCTCACACACACACACACACACACACACACACACACACACACACCACACACACACACACACACACACACACACACTCCCTCGAGGCGTAACTAATTACCCTGTCTGGTCAACCGGGGCGGCGCTTCGACAGAAGGTCACTGGCCGCGGGGAACACACACACACACCCTCACACACACACCCTCACACACACACACACACACACACACACACACACACACACACACACACACACACACACACCGACACACACACACACACACACACACACACACACACACACACACACACACACACACACACACACACAAACACACCCTCACACACACACATACACACACCCCACTGAGGAGGGGAGGCAGGGAGTCAATATATATATAATATAACCCCCCCCCGGATAACAAGCGATCAACACAAACAGCAGGGGGCAGAAAGGGAGGAGATGGACACTTACCGCGAGGAAGAGGAAGAGGAGGAGGTGAGGAAGAGGAGGAGGAGGAGGAAGACCGTCTGGGAATTATCATCCCGCCACGGATCATGGCTGGCGGGGAAGGAGACGACAGGGGGGGGGGGGGGGAGGGAGTTGAGGAAGAGGAGGAAGAGGAGAGGAGGATGAGAGGAAGGAAGAGGAGGATAATCACGCAGGAGAGAGAGAGGGAGTTAAATGAGCGAGGTCGAGGCGAGAGAGAGAGAGAGAGAAACCCTGCAGGGCGAGAGACAGCGGCACCATGGGAAGAAAGGGGGGGGGGTGGAGGAAGAGGAGGGGGAGGAAGAGGAGGGGGAGTGAATAATGGCGGAGGTTATGAACGGATACGGAGCGTCGATCGAAACGACAGGGAGGTGTCGGCGGGGGGGAGTGTGAGGGTGTGTGTGTGAGTGTGTTTGTGTGTGTGTGTGTGTGTGTGTGTGTGTGAGCAGCTGATTGGCCGTCAGCCTGAAAGAGACAGAGAGGAAAACAGTGAATGAAGCGTTTAATTAATAACGTGGGAAATTAACAAATGCTACTCGAGAAGAATACCACATTATTTGAAAGGTTTTTTTCAGCAAAAGGAAGATATTTTATTTGTTTTTGGCAAATAAAATGGGAGAAATAATAAAACATTTAAATAAGTAAAAATAAATACGACTTGTTTAGAAATATTACAATTGAACTAAACAAAAAAAACTAAAAGAAATATCCCAATTTTTAATAACTTTTAAATGATGTCCTACATGTCCGTAAATATTTCCCAAAAATGTGTTAGTTTTAACCTTTTTTTAACTTATTAAAATATATTATATAACTAGATGTTATTATTAATATTATTTTACTAAATTCTTCCATAAAAATACATTTCCTCAATTCCCAAAGATGTTCTCCTTATTTCATTAAAACATGTTTTAAATGTCCATAATTTAATAAATAGATGTACTTTTCAAATCGTTGTCATTGTTATTGTTACCATATGTTTTACTGAACATTTCCACTTTCCACATCTTTTTACAAAAATGTCCATCACTTTCAGAGTTGTCTTTTCTTCCCATGTTCAAAAATATATTCCTATATTTAATAAATTATGTACTTTAAAGTAAAAAATAATCCTAGTTAAAAATAAAGCCACTCATGTTGTCCTGCTAACACACAACACAAAGCCCATTGGACTTGTAAACCCCTGCTAAATGTCGCCACCTACCGGAGGAAACAGCAAAGTACACCTGTGTTATTATGATCACGTGACGCCTCTTTATTTATCTCGTGTTTCTGCTGCAAATCTAACCAGAGTAAACCTCCTATCTGTGTTTTCCCTCTATGCTTCCACTGCTCTCTCAATGTAACGGATTTTAACACGGAGATAAACCTGCTGTAAATCAAAGGTACGTTAGCTCCTCAGTTAGCCGTTAGCTTCCTCTGCAGTGACGACACAACCCACATCCGGGAAATGCTAACGTAGTAGATTACAATACGATAGCTAGAGCCTTAAAGCTAATCTTCGGAGTTAATGAGAGCTGTTTGGTGTTTTATAACCACTAGTTTTAGCATAAACTAAGCCGCTGTTTACCCTTGTAATCATTTAAAACGGGCACCGTGAACGTCAGATTTTATCGAGCGTTGGTGGTATAGTGGTGAGCATAGCTGCCTTCCAAGCAGTTGACCCGGGTTCGATTCCCGGCCAACGCAGATTTTTATTTTTATATATTTAATTTATTTATACTTTATTTATCAGAAGTTGGAAAGTTATTTGTCATTAAGATGTTTTTATTTTAGGGTCCTGGTACTCTGGTTTACTGTTAAAGAGCAAAACGTGTCTTTTTTGTCTCGTTTTTTTCCTACAGCACTGAATGAGTTGTTTGTGAGAATGTGTGTGTGTGTGTGTGTGTGTGTGTGTGTTAAAAAAATGTGTTTACACTTTATTTATCCATAGTTGGGAAACTGTTTGTCGTTTAGGGTGTTTTTTTTTAGGATCCTGGTACTCTGGTTTACTGTTAAAGAACAAAATATGTGATTTTGTTTCGTTGTTTTCCTACAGCACCTGAATGCGTCGTCTGTGAGAGTGTGTGTGTGTGTGTGTGTGTGTGTGTGTGTGTGTGTGTGTGTGTGTGTGTGTGTGTGTGTGTGACTGAGTGAGTGTGTGAAAATGGGCAGGACATTAACAGTCCGTGGTTTCAGGTGTTTCCCGCCTTCTGGCAGCGCTACCCCAACCCATACAGGTAAATACAGATGACATTATCTTTAAAAAAAGAAGCAAAATGTTCACTTTCAAACAATTTAACGTTAAAAAATATATATAATAATTGACAAAAATGTCCTCAACAAATTTGTAACCCGTATTTAAAAAAATGATTTCTACTTTCTAAAAATATGTTCCAATAGTGTCTTAAATTACAATAATTATTTTCACGAATCTTGTAAGTTTATCTAATAATTATAATAATTAATAGAAAAATTCAAAGATAATATTTATGTTTATTTTTTATTTTCTTACGAATCTTTTACAAATATTACTTTACAAATATATAAAAATTTGCCATAAATATTCCAACATTTTAGAAACATCCCTTTTCTCCCTAAAAGCCGTCACATTAAATAATAAATACTTTAATAAATGCTGTATTTCTTTACTTCAGTGCTCACGTGCTCACGAGAACGTCCTGTACCGGGAGGTCCTGCCCGGCAACAGGCTGTTGTCACGGCGACTGCTGACGAAGACCAATCGGCTGCCAGGATGGCCGAGCGCATTTTCCCTCCAAATTTCTCCCGGTGCGTCTACGTTCTGGAGGATTCGGAGGTGGACCCGGAGAACCGGACGCTCAGAACCCGGACCTGGAACCTGAACCACAACAGACTCATGGTGAGAAATCATATTATATTTAATATATCAATCTAGTCTATTACCATGGAGTCCTGTAGTGAACCCGGACATGTTGAGACCCCCAAAGTTTATAGTAGGGTCGTTATTGAGGATGCTGTATCCATTTCAGGATCAAAAATGGCAGTTTTGAGTCCCCTAAGTCTTTCAAATCTACCCAAAATGCATCAAATTCAGCCCACTTAGAGTGCAGTATGGCCACTTTCTGGTTAAAATGTCACAAATTAATTCAACATCCTCAATAACTCAAAATCTGCTAAGCCATTTTGTAATAATTGTCTATATGCTATTTAACAACCTGCATATGTTGGGCAATTTGCACAATTAGTATAAGTTGCATTAATAGCGTATGGTGTATGCAGTCAATATTTAAAAGATTGCTTGGAAGATTTGGACGATATTTGAGTGGTTTTGGAGGTTATTGAATTTCTGACATTGTTAACCAGAAAGTGGATATGTACTCTCTGTTTGATTTGGATGAATTTTGGGTCGACTTTAAAGTTTTAGGGGACTCTCTTCTCCTCTGTGGGACTAATAAAGGTATTCTGATTCTGATTCTGATTCAAAACTGCCTTTTTGGATCCTAAAATTGCCAGAAATGGATTCAGCATCTTCAATAACGTCCAAAACCACTCAAATATCGTCCAAATCTGCTAAGTAATCTTGAAACTATAGTCTGCATTTGCCAATTAATGCCAATTAATTCTAATTAATGCAACTTGTGCTAATTGTGCTAATGTCCCATCATATGCAGGTTAGCATCCGGCAGTTTTCTATCAGCCGGAGACTCTACTCGACATTTCTATCATCACACGTTACCCCCATGTCCTGGTTCACTTAGCTAGCTGTTGATATCAGCATCTCTTCCTCCCCAGACGGTGGTGGAGGAGTGTTTGTTCCAGGAGGACCAGTCGGACATCTTGGACCCGACTGAGCAGAGAAGCCTGGATCCTCTCCAACGTTTACAGCCTGGCCCGACCCATACAGGTCAGCACCGTAGTCAAGACCTGCTTTTTTAAAATACGACTATTGGCCAAGACCAAGTCGTATTTATCTTTTAAAGATCTAGAAAGGGTCATTAACGCCTCTGTTACCTCGAGACTGGATTACTGCAACGCTCTGTATGTGGGTATGGACCAGGCCTCAATTAGACGCCTGCAGCTAGTGCAGAACGCAGCTGCACGTCTTCTCACTGGCCACAAAAAGCGTGACCACATCACCCCAATTCTGGCCTCACTGCACTGGCTTCCAATTCGGTTCAGAATTGATTTTAAAATCCTTGTATTTGTTTTCAAAGCCCTAAATGGGCTGGCTCCGGCCTATATAGCAGAACTCCTCCATCGCTACACCCCAGAGCTTTAAGGTCTGCTGACCAGCTGCTGCTGGTAGTGCCCAAGACCAGGCTCTAAACCCGAGGGCACCGAGCCTTCGCAGCAGCTGGCCCCAGGCTCTGGAGCACTCTGCCCCTCCATGTGAGGTCGGCCCAGACCCTAGGGGTTTTTAAATCAACACTTAGGGCGCATTCACACCAGCCTTGTTTAGTCCGTTTGAATCGAACCCTGGTGCGTTTAGCCTGCATTTATGATTTATTTACATTTTTATCGACTTAAATCATATTTCAAATTTTACATTCTCACACTTGTAGGTTTTTTCTGCATTTAAATTGTTATGTTTTTATATGAATATTTCATAGTAATTTCAAGTCTTTTATTGTGAATTTATATGTTTTATTTGAATATATACATACACACATTTTCTTTAGGATTCAAATAATATTTTATCATGACATTTTTAAGCATTTATCTCATATTCAGGTTATTTTCTGTCCTTAAATATTTTTTTAAAACATCATTTTTATAATATTTATTCATATCACTTTATTATTATTAGATGTTTATTATTCTGAATATGTCTTAGTCTCCTCAAACATCAACTACGACTGGAGCTTTATTTTGAAAACACATTCCGGTGACTGTTTCACAATAAAAGCCTCCCTGTTGGTTTAAATTATTTTAATGTGAAATATTAACAGATACTAGAAATAAATAACTATAAATCAACCCAGATTACATTTAAACATTATTGTGCGATTAGATTAGATTGATGTATTATTGTTTATAAATACAAAATACTATCTTGATGATAAACAACTTTTAATTACTAGATTATTTAATCAGTAAATCTAATGATAATTAAATTGTGATTCCTTATTTACTTTAAAAAAGGAAGATTAAACGTGTTTAATATAAAACAAATATAAGTAACGTTTTCTAAATATTTACACCTTCATTTCATCCTCTACTCTGAAGCATCCACATATTTATATATTTTGCTCGTAAACTCAACTCTTTTTCTCTGTTTGCCGAAATCCATGAATAAAAGTGGAAATCTAAAACTGAAACGCTTCTCCAAAACATTCTCTACATAGTAGAACATATCTTTTAACACTGCTTATTAAACACAGTCCCGTCTCTAATTCGGCTTAGAAACTATCCTAAGTTTCACTTTACTTTATTAGATATCACCCCTTTTGACAGTCAGTGTATTCACCTGCCTCGTGAGTCTGGTTGTAACTCTGACATATTCAGTGGCGACTCGTCATTAGGGGCAGCCCCACCTAGTGTCAGCAGAAAGTAATGCAAATAATAATAAAAAAGAATATGCAAAATATATTTTAAGATCATGTTTAGTCATCTGATTTGTCTCATCGCTGTTTTAGTCTGCGCTCTTCCAATTAGTGTCCACAGTGTGCCTATTGAGCCGTGTTGAGCGATGTGGGGCAGCCCCTCTCTCTGCTGTCTAAATGAATGGGTGCTGTAAAAACTACACTGCGCATGCTCAGAGTATTTTTCTATTCAATGTGTGCGGCAAAAAAATAATCACCAGTGGGGCATAGTGCTGGCATACCTACCAAACGTCATCTCATAATTCAGAGAGCTGATTGGCTGTAAGTACGTGTGCCGCGGAAAGTGTAGTTGTGAAGAGGAGACGAGAGAGAGCAGCGTATAACGATTCAAATCAGTAAAACGGAAAGAAAATGAATGAAGTCGACCGTCTACTTCAGCTTTGGTGAGTTCATGTGATGTCATATCTCTTGTTGATCTTCTGTGTTTTGCCTATAGGCTACTGCTCTGCTGGATCCATAGATATTGTGACCTCGGTGATGAGTGTCTGTGTTTTCCTTATACCCCCCTCTCTCTATCGGAACCATGGATAGCCTGCAGCTATTTGTTTACGTGTTTAAAAAAGCACCAGAAGCTTATAAACACATCTAAGTTGTTCGTCCCATATAAAAACGCCACTGGACATATTGCATTATAACCATCAGCAGTTTATAAATAGCGATTAGCATCTTCATGCTAAGAGATAAAGTTTATATCTAGAGTTTTTCAAGTTTAATTTAAAGTTTGTTTATTTAGACTCCGACAGTGGATCCGAACCAGCTGAAGAATAAATATGATCATTAAAGAAGCTTCTGGGCACGCGCAATATCATTATATTACATATATATAAATAAATTATATCTATATTTATTTATGTTTAAACTACCTAATAATATTAATAATGAATAAATCAAATGTTGAGAATCTAGAAGTTATAAAAAATACAATGTAAAGAATATAATAAAACAAATACAATTAAATACAACATCAATAAAATAAACAATTGAAATATAAAGAAATCAAGGGTACAACAATTATCCAAATTATAACTACAAATATGAATTAATTTAAAATGAGAGATGGCTTTTAAATGATATTATTCAGTTTAGGGGTTTACAAACAGAAAGGACAAATAAGAAAACACATTTTGTATCGTTCCTTAAAGTGCTTGTGACACGGTTTTTCCCCCATCATCCAAACCATTCATTTCAGTAAATAATGTCCCCTTGAAACCGTTACTGAAGTGATTTTTGAAAATGTGTACTTTGATAACCGTTAATCTGCCCTTCAATGTGACCATATTCTGGATCTTCTCTGGGTCTGCTCTGGGATTCTTAAACTCCCGCGAAAAGGTGTGCCGCGTCACAGAGGGAAGACGAACGCTTCCGGAGTCCAGTATCTGTATGCAAACAAACGATGGCGCACACAGCAGCAAGCTCCGACAGCGATTGTAGTTTAATTTTGAATGTGTCTGAGAGCTCATATGAGGATGAAGCATCTGATAGTGATAGCCTCGTAGACGATATTGACTATATGCCCTACAGATTCGAACCATATGCCGTCTGAATCGGATGAAATTAACTCCGAGTCGGACAGTGGAGACGACAACCCCCCCGACGATCACACACACACACACACACACACCACACACACACACACACACACACACACACACACACACACACACACACACACACACACACACACACACACACACACACACACACACACACACACAGTGAAGCTACTTTCGATAATTTTGTTCACAAGACGCAATTTTTAAAAGAAATGCCTGGCCTGGCGTTCATCCTCTTTCCCTCCCTCGCGCCACACCCCACACACACACACACACACACACACAGATATCCTAAAACACACATCACGTTTAAAGGTTGTTGTTCTTACCTGAGTTTTCTCTTGTTGCTCGAAGTAGGCACTTCGGGGCGTTTAGCTGGGGGGTTGGCGAAGTCTTTGAGGCCTTTACGGATTTGGGAAGGCGTGGGAAAGAGAGTAGGCACTGCTGACGGCTTCAGAATCCGTCTTCGCGAAAAATCAATCCCAGTTTCAGCCATCAACAAAGGCCTTTCCTCGAAATTCTCGGCCAGAAAGTGGGCGCTGCATATGTAGGTCGATGTGGGGTTCATCACAGACCAGCCAGCCCTTGTGTTCTGCACGTTTTTCTCCCATGTGCGCTGACGCTTGACATCCGTTGGAAAGCTATGTATGCTGATGTTAAGTTCCTCATTTGCTGTATTGGAACAGCCAGACACAACGCATCGTCGAACCATCTCTACGCGTGACAAATCCCTTCTGTCCCTGTCTGGCTCAATGGAGCAGAATAAATATGGCCCTTTGTGACGCACTTCCGCCTTCGTCCCGAAAAAGGAAACTGAGTGAAGGACTTTTCCCGCGATATTCGAAATTATTGATATTTATCAATACGGTATCGCAAATTCATTTTAAAACTGATGGTTCGAGAGATGACTAGTAGCCCAACATTGCATTGCACAACAATAGGTGGGATGGTGTCACAAGCACTTTAAATGACTCTCTGATGACCGAAAGGTGAGTAGTAAACAGTTTTTATTGATTAATGAAAATTAAACACACAGTTAATATTCATTTATTTTGTTAGTAGTGATTAAATGAGGCCGTTGGGAATGTGTCATTAAAAGCGTGTCGAGACGAATGATCATAAAGGTGGCTTTCATTTTTGTAGTTTTACAAACATTAATATCCCGCTATACTTTCTAATAGAATGAAAACAGAAGATAGAGAGGCGAAGTCCCGCCCGTATACTTCCGACCCATGGGACCTTATTTGGGAAAAATGATGCATTGAAGTCAATGGAGAGAGAAAGATTATCTCTCGATCCCGTTTGAATTGTGCCACGAATTACACATATGATGTTTGTCAATCTTTAAAAATCATTTCCATGTCAGAAAAGTCACAGTTTGTCGTAAAACTGTTGAAAACTATGAAAAATACGCAACTAGAAAGACTACAAATCCCAGAGTCACGGTCCCGCATGCTGGCTCTTACGGAACCGACTAACTCCCCTTGTGTGTGTGTACAGCTCTCAACATGCCCAGACTTGGAGTGATTTTCACGTCTTTTAATACTTTTCACCTCATTCTGAAAGAAAGAAGTGAAACGTGCCAACGTGACGGACGTCTGGGTGTGTGCTGCGAGACGGGAGATGTAGTTCATTGAGCGGTTTCACACAAAAAAAGTGTTACTTCACAGTTTTACGACACATTTAAAAAATGTTGACTTGCAAAATGATCTTTTAAATTGACAAACATCATATGTGTCATTCGTGGCACAATTCAAACGGGATCGAAAGATAATCTTTCTCTCTCCATTGACTTCAATACATACTGTTTCCCAAATAAGGTCCCATGGGGCTCCCCCGAAAGGGAGGGACTTCGCCTCTCTATAGACTGGAAGTGTCATGACGTTCATCCAGCTGACCAATCACTGAGCAGCCTCTCCCTCAGGAGGCGGGGGCCACACCCCAGGGCATGCTGGGTAAGTAATGAGTAAGCCACTCCCCCCAGCTGCTCCTTGCCTCTTCCCCCTCCCCATCCCACCCCCCACCACCCACTCCTTCTCCCCCCCCCCCCGCCTCCTCCCTCAAAATAACGCTGTAGCGCTTCCTGGAATCCCCCATTCTCCTCCCTTCCTCCCCCATTCTCCTCCCCCTTTCCTCCCCCGATACCTGACACTCCTCCATCACTTTCCTCCCCCACTTCCTCTTCTTTGCTCATCACTCGGTACATCGTGTTCCTGTAGACCCCCTCCGTCTCCCCCCTTTCTTCCTCGACTCCCCCCTCTCTATGGACGTACAGAACTGAGCGATACACAGCACTCCCCTCATCCCTCCCTTCCCTCGTTAACAGCCTAACGACCTCCCGCCTCCTCGTTAGTGCCGCGCTAATTGGCTTGTAGACCGCCGGTACCAGAACAGCATCCTCGCCACGGTCGCCAAAATGGCCGCCGCCGACGCCAAGCACAGCAGGAAGCAGCCGGCGAAAAGCCAGAAACAGAAAACCCCGGCGCCTCGGACGCTGCGAAATCTACCGGTTACTGAGTCATCGCCGGCGGTTGTTGTTGCCTTGAAAAGAAAGGGTACTCAGATCAAAATTATGAATTTAAAATGCATTATAAACAGTTCCGGGGTGTTAAAAACAGGAAGGACTTTTATAGGACATCTAAGGAAATTCATTTTAATAAAAAAAAACTAGAATACAAAATGAGATGGTGGTTGTTACCTTGGTTGTGGTGGTTGTTGCCATGGGGGTGGTGGTTGTTGCCATGGGGGTGGTGGTGGTTGCCATGGGGGTGGTGGTGGTTGCCATGGGGTGGTGGTTGTTTCCATGGGGGGGGGGGTGGTTGCCATGGGGGTGGTGGTTGCCATGGGGGTGGTGGTGGTTGCCATGGGGGTGGTGGTGGTTGCCATGGGGTGGTGTTGTTGCCATGGGGATGGTGGTTGTTGCCATGGGGGTGGTGGTGGTTGCCTTGAAAAAAAGGGTTCAAAATGCATTATAATAAACAGTTTAGGGATGTTAAAAACAGAAAGTACTTTTATAGGACATCTAAGGGAATCCATTTTTATACAAAAATAGAATTAAAAATGAGATGGTGGTGGTTGTTACCTTCGTAGTGATGGTGGTCGTCTTGGCGGTGGTTAAAGGATCAGTTTGGGCGTTTTTTGGCGTAATGTTGGCAGGACTTTCAGTTGAGGGTCCGCTGGGAGAAAGGGAAGTTTGAGAGCCCGATTGCCCGTCACCTCTGACCCCGGACCCTGAGTGATCTGACCATTCAGTCACCTCTACAAACGTCGGTGTCAAAGGAGAAGAAGGGATAGGAGGTGTCGTAGGGAAAGCAGTAGTCATAGAAACAGCAGTAGTAGTGGTATGAATGGGAATATAAGTATCATATGGTGGACACAGCTCAGATTCTTCAAGATTCAATACAGCTGTTGCCTTATGCCTCCGAGGAGAGTCGCACACCTGAGAACAGAAAGCGAACGCCAGAAATAAGTCCGTTTTTTATTTTGAATTTGCATTAAGGCAACAACCAGAGTCATAAAGACTTTCCATGGCCGGTTCTCACCACGCTCCAAGGGTCGGTCGTGAAGATCGGTCCATCCCGCACGTACACGTTGTATTCATAGTCATCAAGGTATCCGCGCAGGTAACCGAGGGAACAGGAGCAGGCCCAGGGATTGGCCGAGAGGAAAAGGTACGGCACCTCCTCCTTCGGGCTGAACCAATCGTCAGGCATCGTCAGGACCTGAAATAAAAGGTTTGAGATCCCCACTACAGGCAAGAAAACTGACATTTAAGGACTGTTGCTCCTTTCCCCACCTTGTTGTACTCGATGTACAGGGTCTCGATCACAGCGAGGGGTTGTAGCATGAGCTGAGGAAGAACCTGGATATGATTGTACGATAAGTCCAGGATCTAAAAGATGAGAATTAGAAGAGAGAAAAGTTGAGCGTTCTTCGGAAAGAAAACTAAAAGTCTTTTACATTTTTACCACGCTAACTTCACGATATGAATCCTAGCATCCTAACAATCTACCTTCATGTTCTGCATACAAAGTTCCTACACTACTATATTCATTCAATTCTTCTTAACTTCCTAACATGCTTCCTTCACGGCATGTATCCTAACTTCCTTAGATGCTACCTTCACGGTGTATTTCCTATTTTCCTAACAAGCTTCCTTCACGGCATATATCCTATCTTCCTAAGAAGCTACCTTCACGGTGTATTTCCTATCATCCTAACAAGCTTCCTTCACGGCATGTATCCTAAGTTCCTAACAAGCTACCTTCACGGCATGTATCCTAACTTCCTTAGATGCTACCTTCACGGTGTATGTCCTATTTTCCTAACAAGCTTCCTTCACGGCATATATCCTATCTTCCTAAGAAGCTACCTTCACGGTGTATTTCCTATCATCCTAACAAGCTTCCTTCACGGCATGTATCCTAAGTTCCTAACAAGCTACCTTCACGGCATGTATCCTATCTTCCTAACATACTTCCTTCATGGCATGTATCCTAACTTCCTAACAAGCTTCCTTCTACATCCTTCAGCATGCATCTTCCCTTGCTAGCAGACGGCCTGACCTCCAGCTTGCTGAGTCCGGAGAAGGTGTTGTCACTCAGAGAAACCACGGCGTTGCCCTCCAGGTAGAGTTCAGTCAGCGCTGGGCAGGCGGAGAAGGATCCATCAGGGAGGGAGGTCAGGCGGTTCGACCCCAGCCGGAGGACACTGAGGCTGGGGAGGATCGGAGCGGAGCTGGGGGTCAACTCTGGAACCTGGAGACACAGCAAGTCAAGAAACTTTAAATACTAAATATGTACGACAACTAAAACAAGAGATATTCATATTGATCCTTGTCCTACATCCTAACATCTCAATAAGGTACCTTCTTGTTCTGCATCCTAACTTCCTAATGAGCTAACTTTATATTTCGTCTTAAAATCCTAACAAGCTAACTCATTGGTTTTCCTTGCTAACAGGCTACAATCACAACGTGCATCCTAAACTCCTAGCACGCTTCCTTCATGTTCTGCATCCTAGTTATTTCAGTACTCGGGCGGTTCGACTAAAATGAGAGTATAAATATTGATTCATATCAATATCAATATCCTGATTGAACCTGGACACACAGGAAATAGAGACATATGTACATCAATTAAAATGAGAGATATCATTGATTCCGGATTCATCCGACACCTTGTTTCCAGTGAGGTCGATCTCATAGATCTCCGTGAAGATCTGGAAGGAGGACCAGGAGAGGCTGGAGAATAGGTTCTGGGGAAACAACAGAACCTAAAAAAAAAGTAGAAGAAGAAACACTGTAAAAGTTTTGTCGAACTGCTGCCGTCTTATCGCTCTGGAACAGGAAGCCAGTTTTCCTGCTGTGGTCCTCGTCAGAGAAGGACAGTCAGCTGTTAGCTACAGGATGTGTAATAAAACATGGGTCATCTGGCTTATTCTGCTTCAATCACTTTTGGTTCTTTAGTTTTGATAATTCAGTACAAAATGTGAGCAAGTTAGAGGCTTTATCAGAACCAGAAGCCGTTTTATAACCCGGTTTACACAAGGAATTTGCTCGGTATATCTAAGTCGTTTTTTTTTTGTCGTTTTTGTTGTATGTTCACATTCATTATATTTTCGTACATTTTTTACATTTTTTTATTTCTATTACTCAAAAATAAAATGATTTATTTTGATTAATAATTGTATTGTTTTTTTTAATTATATTTTTATCATTATTATAAATATTTTTACTTGTTTTGTTTTTTTTCTTTCACTTTTTTATCTTGCCTAAAGTTTCTCTATAGTTTAATCTCTTTTAAAATGTCCACTTTTTAACTTTGACTATATTTCTCTGTGTATAAAACTGTTTAATTTCACACTGAAGTTAGAGTTCCCCTCTCGTGTTACCTTGGTCGCGGGTTCGAGTCCCGTCGGTACTCCGGTGAATCCCGCCGCGGTGCAGTTTTCCTGTCTCCGGTGGTCCTTATCTCTGCCGCCGTGACAACCGGGAACCGCTGTTACCGGAGCAACGAGGAGGACGAAGAGGAGGAAGATGAGGAAGATGTGCATTCTGGGAAATACCTGCAGCTCCTGAGAGATACTGAAGAAACTGAAGGAACCCTCTGACTGTACTCTGCTCTGTCTGTGTGTGTGTGTGTGTGTGTGTGTGTGTGTTTATGTGTGTGTGTGTGTGTGTGTGTGTTGTTTGTGTGTGTGTGTTGTGTGTGTGTGTGTGTGTGTGTGTGTGTGTGTGTGTGTATGTGTGTGAGTGTGAGTGAGTGACAGCTGCTGAAACAGGAAGTGTGATAAGACTCAGCTGTGTGTCTGTTGATAGCATGTACTTCTCGGTACATATATCAATACATATAGGTTTTGTGTATGTTTATTTTGCTCATCTCACTGTAGATGCTGAATTGGCCTAACAGGAAACCACTGGCCTAACAGCAAATGTCTATATCCTGTGTTGGCCTAACTTGCTCATCTGTGTGCAACTTTGGGCTGAATGCCATGCATGAAAGGTGCTATATAAATTATTATCACTCTTTCACTCTGAGACTCATAAGGCAGTCCTAGATTTAGTAATATTACCTTGAATCTAGCCATTTATTTACCATATTTTATTGGAAAACATCTCTGAAACTCTGAAAAAGTCATGTTGCTAGTTTACCATAAAAAGCCAATTCGACCGGTTGGTTGAGCATATTTTCAAAAAACTAATTACATCCTTCTTAAAACTTTTCTTGTGCATCAAGTTATCTAAATATGTTCAGTCAGTGCTCTGACACTAAGATATGTCCAAAAGGATATGGTTACCTTCCAAGAGTTCACCACAAAGAGAGATTTCTTCAGCAGTGATTTTTAGCATGCCAACTTTCTCAGTGGAAGCTACTGAAGGGCTTTCTGTTCGAACCACAGTGACACCTAGAGGTTGTTTTGTGCATAACATGTCAACCAAAGGGTAGAGCTGGCTGAATCAGATGGAGTTACACTTCTTTCTCTTTTTTTTCAACAAGATATCAAGACACAAAATGTGCTCTACCAAATGGTGGCGCTGGCAGTTAAAGGGAGTGAAATTGAATGCAACGTACAATTGAGAAAAAAGCCACACATTCCCAACTTCCCAACGTCTCCTGAAGGCAGCCGTTTATTCCACGTCCTTCACGGACATTATAACTTTTTAAATTGTCGTTTTTAAATGTAAAATCACACAGAACATGTAACTTCAAACACAAAGGCCCAATCCCAAACCGCCCCCTACACACTACCCCTCCGTTCGCGCGGAGGGTCCGCCACATTAAGTGCTGTTCCAAACCAACGAGTGTGGAGGGGGAGTGGGCTATCAAGCCCTCAAACAGCGAGTCTGCATCGGTGCTGACTGGAGACCGGTCTCTACCTGACCGGTCTCTACCTGACCGGTCTCCACCTGACCGGTCTCCACCTGACTGGACTCTACCTGACCGGACTCTACCTGACCGGTCAGGTAGAGACCGGTCTCCACCTGAGCGGTCTCTACCTGAGCGGTCTCCACCTGACCGGTCAGGTAGAGACCGGTCTCCACCTGACCGGTCTCTACCTGAGCGGTCTCTACCTGACCGGTCAGGTAGAGACCGGTCTCCACCTGAGCGGTCTCTACCTGACCGGACTCTACCTGACCGGTCAGGTAGAGACCGGTCTCCACCTGACCGGTCTCTACCTGACGGTCTCTACCTGACGGTCTCCACCTGACCGGTCTCTACCTGACCGGTCTCCACCTGAGCAGTCTCCACCTGACCGGTCTCCACCTGAGCGGTCTCCACCTGACCGGTCTCCACCTGAGCAGTCTCTACCTGACCGGTCTCCACCTGAGCAGTCTCTACCTGACCGGTCTCCACCTGACCGGTCTCCACCTGAGCGGTCTCCACCTGAGCGGTCTCTACCTGACCGGTCTCCACCTGACCGGTCTCCACCTGAGCGGTCTCCACCTGAGCGGTCTCCACCTGAGCGGTCTCTACCTGACCGGTCTCCACCTGACCGGTCTCCACCTGAGCAGTCTCCACCTGAGCAGTCTCTACCTAACCGGTCTCCACCTGACCGGTCTCCACCTGAGCAGTCTCCACCTGAGCGGTCTCCACCTGAGCGGTCTCCACCTGAGCGGTCTCTACCTGAGCGGTCTCTACCTGACCGGTCTCCACCTGAGCAGTCTCCACCTGAGCGGTCTCCACCTGAGCGGTCTCCACCTGAGCGGTCTCTACCTGACCGGTCTCCACGCTGTGTGTGTCCGTCAGGAAACACGCTGTTTACAAGTAGTTCCAGCAAACATCCACTGATAAACTGCGATGTTAACGACCTCATGATAACCTCATATGTTTGTAACTTAGGATCAAACCTGTGTTTAGTCTAGAAAAAGGTAAATGTGTGCATTTTATTATAAAGTTGTATATTTACAGACTGTTGCAAAAACTAAGAAGCTTATAAACATCAGGATTAAAACTAAAAGAGCTTTACAAAAAAGTAATACAATTAAAGATGTTTGGAGTTTTATTTGAGTTATTAATGTTAATGTTTTGTCAAAGAGAGCTGATTTGAAACCGTTGTTACAACAGTTAGGGCACTTCCTGTTTCTGCCGGAGAGAGGGGAGTTTGTCCCAAAGCTTGCTGCTGTATTTACTCCCTCCATCTGACAGGAGGAGCCTCATCTGTCACTCCACGGAGTTCACTCCGTCACGGAGGGGGAGTGTGTAGGGGGAGTGTGTAGGGGGAGTGTGTAGGGGGAGTGTGTAGGGCGTGGTTTGGGATTGGGCCAAAGTCTCATTTCCTTCTGTCTCAAACTACATTTCCCAGAGTTCCTTGCTCACACGGGCCTCGCATAACCCATCTCCCACGACTGTAAAATAAGTCACATCACTTACATTTCCCACGATTGCCAGAGACAGTGAAGGTGACATATTGAACACATTTATATAATATATGTCGCAGCCCGTTTTAAAATAGATTCTTTATAAAAACAAACTTCAAATATACACACAACGCTTTAAAACATCCAACATGTGAGTTCACTTCTTCTGTTTCCTTACACCGTCCATTAAAACCACCTGTCTGTCTGTCTGTCTGTCTGTCTGTCTGTCTTTATAACCGTCTGTCTGTCTGTCTGTCTGTCTGTCTTTATAACCGTCTGTCTGTCTGTCTGTCTGTCTTTATAACCGTCTGTCTGTCTGTCTTTATAACCGTCTGTCTGTCTGTCTGTCTGTCTGTCTGTCTGTCTGTCTGTCTGTCTTTATAACCGTCTGTCTGTCTTTATAACCGTCTGTCTGTCTGTCTGTCTGTCTGTCTTTATAACCGTCTGTTGTCTGTCTGTCTGTCTGTCTGTCTGTCTGTCTGTCTTTATAACCGTCTGTCTGTCGCAGCTCTCTTTGGTTTATAGCACTTAGCTACGCAGCATTCAGGTACACACGGGAGAAACAGGAACTACGAGCTTCAATAATCAGATTTCTTCAAACCATAAGCAAACAGATTTTAAATGGAGTTTATTACGGCTAGCTAACACTGTAGCTTTTAAACGTAGGTCTTTTTTCATCTGAAAAATGTTCAATCTTATAAAGTCTTAGAAACTGTAATTTTATTGTAGTAATAATGATATAATCTACTTAAAATTGTAAATGTATATTGTATGTAGACAAACATTTAGATGCACATTTTGTTAAAATAAAAATAAATATATATGTTAATAATTGAGTTTTTGGGAGAAGGGGGGATTAAATAAGTGTACACTTCTTCCCATTCCTTTTCGGATGTGTAATTAGGTAGATCATTTGTTTAGGTATATTTTGTAAGTCAAAAATATTTATATATAATATGTGTAATATATATATATATATATCAATTTGACACTGCCTAAGTTTGTACAGTATCACAATCCTCATGTTTCATTTCATTATTATTATAATTTTTTTTGTATTATTGTTTATACTCTAAATAAATCAAATCAAACCTCCAGCTTCTCGTTCGGGTCCTTCTTCGAATACATCCGGCTCAACCCCTTCATTTTCACGATGGCCAACGCCTCGATTTCCTGCCGCGTCTGACGGAAGTCCCCCAGCGCCACCTGGTGGAGGGAGATAGGTAAACTGACTTTCTTCTAAAAATCTCAGCATTAGGAGTTTTCCTAAAAATCTGACTTTAATTAAATTCTCAAAATTCCGACTTTTCTCTCAAATTCACAACATTTTTTTTATTCTGAAAATCTTAGTGATGGAGGTCTCCAGCGCCACCTGGTGGAGGGAGATAGTTAAACTGATTTTCTTCGAACATTTTTAACTTTGGTTAACTCTGGTAACCCTTTAAAGCTCTCCTGTTATAAGATAAGAGAGGACTTTATTTATCTCGAAGGAAATAGTTGAGCCAGAGTTACAAAAATACAATAAACACCGCCGCATGATAATACAACTGACACTAACAGTGCAGTAAAAAGAGCAATTAAATATCTACAGGAAACAGAGACATCACATAATGAATGTAAAATACTGTACAGTGACAAGCAGTATTTAGTAGTGCAGAAAAACGTAATTGCAAGTTATTAAATTATTATTAAGTTATTAAACTATTTCTAGGCATATATTATAGGTCTCAGACATATACAAACGAGATACTCCTTGGGAGCGTAAAGGCCGACAGAGACTCTATTTAATTTGAATGTTTACCAAGAATTTCACACTTTTTCTTTTCCATTGCTGATAAACCTAATTTTTATATTTTGTTATTATTATTATTTTACTTTTTCCATTTTAATATAAAAAAATATATAAGTAACGTTTCCTATAAATGTGATTTTAGCCCTTTTTTAGTAAATAATCTAAATATTTACACCTTTATTTCATTTTCTACTCTGAAGCATCCACACACACACACATATATATATATATATATATATATAAATATTAAATAATGGAATTAATTATGTTGCTTGTAAATTCAACTCTTTTTGTCTGTTTGCTGAATCCATGAATAAAAGTGGACATTTAAACTGAAACGCTTTTCCAAAACAGTCTCTTTATAGTAGAACACATCTTTTAACACACTGCCTATTAAAACAGTCTTGTCTCTAATTCGGCTTAGAAGCTATCGGTGTATTCACTGCCTCGTGAGTCTGGTTGTAACTCTGACATGTTGCATTATAACCATCAGCTGTTTATAAATAGCGATTAGCATATAACGCGTGTATTTCAGAAACAAAACATCCATAGTTTAAATCAGAAACAAACTTACCTGAAGCAGGTGAGTGAAGCTGCCGTAGAAACAACAGTAGAAGAAGAAGAAGGTAAATCCCGTTAGCTTCATGCTAAGAGATAAAGTTTATATCTAGAGTTTTTCAAGTTTAATTTAAAGGGGACCTATCATGCTATATTTAAATAATATATAAGGTATATATATATATATAAGGTATATTAATACGTTTTAATTTTCAAAATACGAACAGATCATGCATTTTAGCCATGCCTCATTTTGCTGTGATTACGAGTGGAGAGTCAACATGGCCCAACCTCTCATTCCCTGATTGGTGGAGAGTTGACCAATCAGGCGGAGTGCGCCTACATTACGTCAAAAAGGTGCAAATAAAAAATCCACCCGTATCAAATCCGTTGCAGCCCCGTTTTTAGAGATTTGGGTATGGAGGAAAAGAGAGAGGGTTGTGTTTTCTGACACTTTGTGAGTTCCCTGGAACACCGGGGACACATATGTATGTATAAAAGACATCACAAAGTGCATTTTGCATGATAGGTCCCCTTTAAAGTTTGTTTATTTAGACTCCGACAGTGGATCCGAACCAGCTGAAGAATAAATATGATCATTAAAGAAGCTTCTGGGCACGCGCAATCATTATATTACATATAATATAAAAATAATTATATCTATATTTATTTATGTTTAAACTACCTAATAATATTAATAATGAATAAATCAAATGTTGAGAATCTAGAAGTAATAAAAATACAATGTAAAGAATATAATAAAACAAATACAATTAAATACAACATCAATAAAATAAACAATTTAAATACAAAGAAATCAAGGGTACAACAATTATCCAAATTAAACTACAAATATTAATTAATTTAAAATGAGAGATGGCTTTTAAATGATATTATTCAGTTTAGGGGTTTACAAACAGAAAGGACAAATAAAAAACACATTTTGTATCGTTCATTAAATGACTCTGATGACTCAAAGGTGAGTAAACAGTTTTTATTGATTCATGTAAATTAAACACACAGTTAATATTCATTTATTTTTTTAGTAGTGATTATGGGAGGTCGTTGGGAATGTGTCATTAACAGCGTGTCGAGGGTTAGGGTTAGAATGATAATAAAGGTGGTTTATATTTTTGTCGTTTTACAAAGAGTAATATCCCGCTATACTTTCTAATAGAATGAAAAACAGACAGGAAGTGACGTCATAACTCTTATCCAATGATGTCTACATTTGGATTTGAGTCATTTCAATGTAACAACAGAAAATAATAATGATGTCATGACGTTCATCCAGCTGACCAATCACTGAGCAGCCTCTCCCTCAGGAGGCGGGGCCACACTCCAGGGCATGCTGGGTAAGTAATGAATAAGCCACTCCCCCCAGCTGCTCCTTGGCTCCTCGGGGGTGGTGGTTGTTGCCTTGGGGGTGGTGGTTGTTGCCTTGGGGGTGGAGGTTGTTGCCTTGGGGGTGGTGGTTGTTGCCTTGGGGGTGGTGGTTGTTGCCTTGGGGGTGGTGGTTGTTGCCTTGGGGGTGGAGGTTGTTGCCTTGGGGGTGGAGGTTGTTGCCTTGGGGTGGTGGTTGTTGCCTTGGGGGTGGAGGTTGTTACCTTGAAAACAGTTTCCATTGGCTTGTTTCCGTCTCCACGTATCGGATGCACTGGCTCTGGTGGACACAGCTCAGATTCTTCAAGATTCATTACAGCTGTTGCCTTATGCCTCCGAGGAGAGTCGCACACCTGAGAACAGAAAGCGAACGCCAGAAATAAGTCAATTTTTTATTTTGAATTTGCATTAAGGCAACAACCAGAGTCATAAAGACTTTCCATGGCCGGTTCTCACCACGCTCCCAGGGTCGGTCATGATGATCGGTCCATTCCGCACGTACACGTTGTATTCATAGTCATCAAGGTATCCGCGCAGGTAACCGAGGGAACAGGAGCAGACCAGGGATTGGCCGAGAGGAAAAGGTACGGCACCTCCTCCTTCGGGCTGAACCAATCGTCAGGCATAGTCAGGACCTGAAATAAAAAGGTTTGAGATCCCCACTACAGGCAAGAAAACTGACATTTAAGGACTGTTGTTCCTTTCCCCACCTTGTTGTACTCGATGTACAGGGTCTCGATCACAGCGAGGGGTTGTAGCATGAGCTGAGGAAGAACCTGGATATGATTGTACGATAAGTCCAGGATCTAAAGATGAGAATTAGAAGAGAGACAAGTTGAGCGTTCTTCGAAAGAAAACTAAAAGTCTTCTACATTTTTACCACGCTAACTTCACGATATGAATCCTAGCATCCTAACAATCTACCTTCATGTTCTGCATACAAAGTTCCTACACTACTATATTCATTCAATTCTTCTTAACTTCCTAACATGCTTCCTTCACGGCATGTATCCTAACTTCCTTAGATGCTACCTTCACGGTGTATGTCCTATCTTCCTAACAAGCTTCCTTCACGGCATGTATCCTAAGTTCCTAACAAGCTACCTTCACGGTGTATGTCCTATCTTCCTAACAAGCTTCCTTCACGGCATATATCCTAAGTTCCTAACAAGCTACCTTCACGGTGTATGTCCTATCTTCCTAACAAGCTTCCTTCACGGCATATATCCTATCTTCCTAAGAAGCTACCTTCACGGTGTATTTCCTATCATCCTAACAAGCTTCCTTCACGGCATGTATCCTAAGTTCCTAACAAGCTACCTTCACGGCATGTATCCTATCTTCCTAACATACTTCCTTCATGGCATGTATCCTAACTTCCTAACAAGCTTCCTTCTACATCCTTCAGCATGCATCTTCCCTTGCTAGCAGACGGCCTGACCTCCAGCTTGCTGAGTCCGGAGAAGGTGTTGTCACTCAGAGAAACCACGGCGTTGCCCTCCAGGTAGAGTTCAGTCAGCGCTGGGCAGGCGGAGAAGGATCCATCAGGGAGGGAGGTCAGGCGGTTCGACCCCAGCCGGAGGACACTGAGGCTGGGGAGGATCGGAGCGGAGCTGGGGGTCAACTCTGGAACCTGGAGACACAGCAAGTCAAGAAACTTTAATAAATATGTACGACAACTAAAACAAGAGATATTCATATTGATCCTTGTCCTACATCCTAACATCTCAATAAGGTACCTTCTTGTTCTGCATCCTAACTTCCTAATGAGCTAACTTTATATTTTCGTCTTAAAATCTTAACAAGCTAACTCATTGGTTTTCCTTGCTAACAGGCTACAATCACAACGTGCATCCTAAACTCCTAGCACGCTTCCTTCATGTTCTGCATCCTAGTTATTTCAGTACTCGGGCGGTTCGACTAAAATAGAGATATAAATATTGATTCATATCAATATCAATATCCTGATTGAACCTGGACACACAGGAAATAGAGACAAATGTACATCAATTAAAATGAGAGATATCATTGATTCCGGATTCATCCGACACCTTGTTTCCAGTGAGGTCGATCTCGTAGATCTCCGTGAAGATCTGGAAGGAGGACCAGGAGAGGCTGGAGAATAGGTTCTGGGGAAACAACAGAACCTAAAAAAAAACAGTAGAAGAAGAAACACTGTAAAAGCTGTTTCCTGTCGAACTGCTGCCGTCTTATCGCTCTGGAACAGGAAGCCAGTTTTCCTGCTGTGGTCCCGTCCGTCAGAGAAGGACAGTCAGCTGTTAGCTACAGGATGTGTAATAAAACATGGGTCATCTGGCTTATTCTGCTTCAATCACTTTTGGTTCTTTAGTTTTGATAATTCAGTACAAAATGGTGAGCAAGTTAGAGGCTTTATCAGAACCAGAAGCCGTTTTATAACCCGGTTTACACATACAAGGAATTTGCTTCGGTATATCTAAGTCGTTATATAATAAATAATATATATATTCTTATTTTTTCCATTTCTTTCACTTTTTTATCTTGCCTAAAGTTTCTCTATAGTTTAATCTCTTTTAAAATGTCCACTTTTTAACTTTGACTATATTTCTCTGTGTATAAAACTGTTTAATTTCACACTGAAGTTAGAGTTCCCCTCTCGTGTTACCTTGGTCGCGGGTTCGAGTCCCGCCGGTACTCCGGTGAATCCCGCTGCGGTGCAGTTTTCCTGTCTCCGGTGGGCCTTATCTCTGCCGCCGTGACAACCGGGAACCGCTGTTACCGGAGCAACGAGGAGGACGAAGAGGAGGAAGATGAGGAAGATGTGCATTCTGGGAAATACCTGCAGCTCCTGAGAGATACTGAAGAAACTGAAGGAACCCTCTGACTGTACTCTGCTCTGTCTGTGTTTATGTGTGTGTGTGTGTGTGTGTGTGTGTGTGTTGTGTGTGTGTGTGTGTGTGTGTGTGTGTGTGTGGTGTGTGTGTGTGTGAGTGTGTGGAGTGAGTGACAGCTGCTGAAACAGGAAGTGTGATAAGACTCAGCTGTGTGTCTGTTGATAGCATGTGCTTCTCGGTACATAGGCTATATCAATACATATAAGTTTTGTGTATGTTTATTTTACGATTCGGAAAAAATATTTAATTTAAACTTAAGAATAATAATTAGAAGAAAACATAATTGGAGAACTAGGGGAAAGAGAGTCACACACTTCCAAGATAAAACGTCAAAAAGGTTTCCAACCAATTTAAGAGAAAACATTGGATTTTCTCTGAGATTAAATATGATAATTTAAACTAAAACAGAAGACCCAGGGCTTTCCTCGTTAAAGGACATTAACTTAAACTATGCTTAGTTATTTTAATGATTTACTTTGAACTATTTGATTACTTTGTCGGACAAAACAATGAATAAAACATGATGGCGCAGAAATAAAGAGGAAACAGTGACTCGTGATTTTTAGTGTTTCGCTGACAGTTTATTGCCGCCATGTTTCTGCAGGTAGAGCCTGAGATTGATCCTGATACAACAACAGACAGAAAAACAAACTCTCAGCCAATGGGAGGAGGGCTAGACCGTGATGTCATCGAGTCCTGAAGGATTCCGAGGTTGTGATTGGATAAGGCCCCCTCCTCCTCCTCCTCCTCAAACCGCCCAAAGAATAATAAAAACTAAACAGACGATTCAAGAAAAATCAGATTTATAACGTGACGCACACTTTAGATTATGATTCTAAATTAACCCGGAAATACACACACTCACACACACACACACACACACACACACATGGACGTCCAAGACACACACATGGACGTCCAACACACACACACTTGCATGAGGGCGAAGAAGCTCCCTTTAGCAGCAACAGAACCCGATATTAAAGACACTTTTTTATACTAAACGATAGTTATATTAATAATAGTGACAGTGACGTCACAAAGCACATGTAGGCGGGGTTAAAATACAGGAAGTAAATGAGTAAACAAAGAAAACAGCCAATCAGAAAAGCCCAAGCTGGAAAGAAAAAAAGAAAAATCATAAAAAAGGAAATCTCCCATCATGCCCGGCGGTGGCGGCAGGTAATAATCGAGATTGTCCTGTGATTGGTTGATTCCAGAGACATGCTTCTCCGGCCAATCACAATCACTTCCTGTGTTTTTGTCATCACCTTGTAAAAAAGAAAGAAAGGTCTTAAAGTCACGGAGCGCAATTAAGCTCCCCTCGTCATCTCTCCCACAATGCATTGCTCTGTGTGGGACGGGGTTCAGGCAGTGCCGAAGACTCCCAGCTGACAGTAAACGCGTCATCATTCATGGAGGGTAAAAAAAACCCTCGAGGCTGCATTCAAGGACATTTGGGAAGTTGGAAATATGCGGTTGTTTTTACAACTTCAATTTTTTTATCGCCCCAAAAATAAATCTCATGCTATATTAAAAATGGCCGACTTCCTGTTGGGTTTAAGGCGGGGTCCCAAGAGTCTTTTTTTGTAAGTCTACATTCGAAACACCTGCCTTCGAAACTTCGTACATTTAGGATAAACGTACCACGAGGGCTGCTTCGTTTAACCCAAGCGTACTTCAGCACTTTAAGGCCACGTTTCTTCGTAAGCCTCTCAAAAAAGGGTCTTTCTTGATAATTGAATATAAGTCGACTCTGTAATTCTTTATTTTATAGCAAACTCTTTATATAAACTGTAACAAGTGTTTTCTGCTATTTCCTGACAATTCAAACTAAATGATTTGATTAATGATGTTAAGAGTATGACCGTATGTTGACAGAATTGCTTTTAAAGTGAAATTTAATGCAACGTAAAATTGAGAAAAAAGCCACACATTCCCAAATTCCCAACGTCTCCTGAAGGCAGCCGTTTATTCCTCGTCCTTCACGGACATTATAACTTTTTAAATTGTCGTTTTTAAATGTAAAATCACACAGAACATGTAACTTCAAACACAGTCTCTTTTCCTTCTGCCTCAAACTACATTTCCCAGAGTTCCTTGCTCACACGGGCCTCGCATAATCCATCTCCCATGTCTGTTAAATAAGTCACATCCCTTACATTTCCCACGATTGCCAGAGACAGTGAAGGTGACATATTGAACACATTTATATAATATATGTCGCAGCCCGTTTTAAAATAGATTCTTTATAAAAACAAACTTCAAATATACACACAACGCTTTAAAAACATCCAACATGTGAGTTCACTTCTTCTGTTTCCTTACACCGTCCATTAAAACCATCTGTCTGTCTGTCTGTCTTTATAACCGTCTGTCTGTCTTTATAACCGTCTGTCTGTCGCAGCTCTCTTTGGTTTATAGCACTTAGCTACGCAGCATTCAGGTACACACGGGAAAAACAGGAACTACGAGCTTCAATAATCAGATTTCCGTCTTCAAACCATAAGCAAACAGATTTTAAATGGAGTTTATTACGGCTAGCTAAACTGTAGCTTTTAAACGTAGGTCTTTTTTCATCTGAAAAACATTCAATTTGATGAAGTCTTAGAAACTGTAATTTCCCGTCCACCATGAATGCTGCTTTGGCTAGGCTAAGCTAAGCTAATACTTTCCCTTCCCTCTACTTATTGCTCAGGCTAGCTTGCTAACCCGAGCTAACGGAAACCTCTCTGGCTGTATCGAGCTAGTTAGCCTCCTGGGCTAACAGCGGCTAACAGAGAGGAGCTCATTAAACTCAGAGAAAAACAAACCAACGTACTTCATCTTTAAGTACAAAAACACAAAAACAGGAGACTTCTGCTTAAGATAGCTTCAAGGCACTGTTTTAAAAACGGCTTATCATCAACGCAGCAATTCATAACATCTGATAACTTCCTTCCTGTTTGACAGCCGGACAAACAGCGACAAAAAACAAGAGCTAACGCGTGCTAACGTAGAAGCTAGCAGGGTTAGTGTATGTTCCCAGGGTCCAGTGTTCCCTAGTTTAGTGTCTTTTTACGCCTTTCTTTAGAAGTCCATATCTCCGAAACAGCTGAACGAAATGTTACCGTTCAAACTGCATTTTAAACTTTTCCATCATTTGTTTGTTGTTTGACATGGCAAAGTTTGTAACAAGAACAAATGACCCAGGGAACAACCCTCCTAGCAGCAAGCCACACACACACACACACACACACACACCACACACACACACACACACACACAACACACACACACACACACACACACACACCACACACACACACACACACACAGCCACACACACAGACACACACACAGACACCACACAGCCACATACACAGCCACACACACACACACACAGCCACACACACACAGCCACACACACACACACACACACACACAGCCACAGCCACACACACACCACACACACACACACACACACACACACACCACACACACACACACCAGGAGTGGAGGTACAGGATGTGTGTGACGGGCTGCTCTAGTGTTGGTAAGGTGCTTAAACACAAACACGCGGCAGCCAATCAGAGTGCTCGCTGCTGTCAGATGAGCCTGTCCTTGTTGATCACAGCAGCCAACCAGAGTGCTCGCTGCGATCACATGTCCTTGTTGTTTTTGAGGTCCGGTGCGCTAAACTGCCTCCTCATTCGTGGAGGAGTGTTGAAGCCCCCACCCCCCCATCAGCATCATGTCGGGGGGGGGGGGCCGCGGCAGGCTGTGGTAGCTGTTGTGCGGCGGCCCCCCTGGTGCCGGCTGGAATGGTGCATTGTGGGGGCTGTAGTACGGGTGGGGGTGGAACTGATGGGGTAGTGGTGGGGGTTGGTTATAATTGAAGCCGCCTCCCCCTCCCCCTCCCCCTCCTCTCGGGCCGGGCGACGCCCCCCTCCTCTGTCTCGGTCGCCCCTGGTGATCGTTATCATAGTTACTGTTGCCGTGGTGGGCGGAGCCATCGAACGAGTTGCGTCGGTAACGGCGGTTCTGCGGCTGTTGGTTGCCCTGGTTACCGTGCTGGTTGTTGAAGAAGCCACCCTGGTTACGCTGTTGTTGTTGTTGTTGTTGTTGCCAGTTGCGGTGAGGGCTGGGGCTTCGCATGCGAGGAGGGGGCGGAGCTTGTTGCAGGAAGGGGGGGGCAACAGGCCCTGATGAGGGGGGGGTGAGGGAGAAGCTTTACCTCCCCCCCCCCTCCTCCTTCCTCCCCCCCCTCACCCAGTCCCAGCGCCAGTAGGGCGGCAGTCGCTGGTCCCCATGACAACCGGTGAGCAGGGTTACTCTTAAAGGGGAACTTCAGCTTGCACTCCTGGGGGGGGATGAAGCGCCCGGTGCCAGGGAGGTGGACCGGGACCACGGGGGAGGGAACACCTGAGGGGGGAAAGGGAGAGAGAGAGGGGGAGAGAGAGGGAGACAGAGGGAGGGAGAGAAGGGAAGACAATCGTTAGGTATCTCCTCAAAATCAATTCAAGACAAATGTACACTTTGAAGACCATCACATCAAAGCTCATGGTCTCATTTCAGCCTCGGACTACATTTCCCAGAGTTCCTTGCTCATATGTACACCTCACTTCATGTAGAAACGCCCCTTTCCCCAATTCTTGTTTAACCCCTTATGTCTCAGAATTTTGAGACTTTAAAAATTAAGTCAGCATTTTGAGATTTTGAGAACATCTCCCAATTTTAACAAATTTGAGAAAAAGTTAACAAATTTAGAAAAAAGTTAATTTCTTTAGAAAAAGGAAAAACAAAGAAGAAAAAAAGAAGAATCTTTAGAAAAAAGTAAGAATTTTGAGATAAAATTCAGAATCTTTAGAAAAAGTTGGTTCTGGTTCTGACCTGGACTCTGGTTGTGGTTCTGATTCTAACCCTGTACTCTGATTCTCACCTGGACTCTGGTTCTCACCTGGACTCTGGTTGTGGTTCTGATTCTAACCCTGTACTCTGATTCTCACCTGTACTCTGATTCTCACCTGGACTCTGGTTCTCACCTGGACTCTGGTTCTCCCCTGGACTCTGGTTGTGGTTCTGGTTCTCACCTGGACTCTGGTTCTCACCTGGACTCTGGTTGTGGTTCTGGTTCTCACCTGGACTCTGGTTGTGGTTCTGGTTCTCACCTGGACTCTGGTTGTGGTTCTGATTCTAACCCTTGACTCTGGTTCTCCCCTGGACTCTGGTTGTGGTTCTGGTTCTCACCTGTACTCTGGTTCTCAGCTGGACTCTGGTTGTGGTTCTGGTTCTCACCTGTACTCTGGTTCTCAGCTGGACTCTGGTTGTGGTTCTGGTTCTAACCCTTGACTCTGGTTCTCACCTGGACTCTGGTTGTGGTTCTGGTTCTAACCCTTGACTCTGATTCTCACCTGGACTCTGGTTCTCCCCTGGACTCTGGTTGTGGTTCTGGTTCTCACCTGTACTCTGGTTCTCACCTGGACTCTGGTTGTGGTTGTGGTTCTAACCCTTGACTCTGGTTCTCACCTGGACTCTGGTTGTGGTTCTGGTTCTAACCCTTGACTCTGGTTCTCACATGGACTCTGGTTCTCCCCTGGACTTTGGTTGTGGTTCTGGTTCTCACCTGTACTCTGGTTCTCACCTGGAGACTCTGGTTGTGGTTCTGGTTCTAACCCTGTACTCTGGTTCTCACCTGGAGACTCTGGTTGTGGTTCTGGTTCTAACCCTGTACTCTGGTTCTCACCTGGACTCTGGTTGTGGTTGTGGTTCTAACCCTTGACTCTGGTTCTCACCTGGACTCTGGTTGTGGTTCTGGTTCTAACCCTTGACTCACGTTCTCACCTGGACTCTGGTTCTCTCCTGGACTCTGGTTGTGGTTCTGGTTCTCACCTGGACTCTGGTTGTGGTTCTGGTTCTAACCCTTGACTCTGGTTCTCACCTGGACTCTGGTTGTGGTTCTGGTTCTAACCCTTGACTCTGGTTCTCACCTGGACTCTGGTTCTCCCCTGGACTCTGGTTGTGGTTCTGGTTCTAACCCTTGACTCTGGTTCTCACCTGGACTCTGGTTCTCCCCTGGACTCTGGTTGTGGTTCTGGTTCTCACCTGTACTCTGGTTCTCACCTGGACTCTGGTTGTGGTTCTGGTTCTAACCCTTGACTCTGGTTCTCACCTGGACTCTGGTTGTGGCTCCGCAGCTTCCCTCTGATGTTCTGCTGCTGCAGGTTCAGGATGCGCTGCTGTTCCAGCTTCAGCCACCGGAGGCGCCCCCTCCGGAAGGCCGGGTCCTCGTCCATCAGGCGCTTCACCCTGACCTCAGGCTTCTTAGGGGGCGTGTCTCCCTCTCCCCTAGGCCCCTCCCCCTCTCCACCAGGCTCCTCCCCCTCCCCCTCCTCTTCCTCTCTCTTCATCCTCCCCCCTGAGAGGAGACCCTCCCCCCTCCTCTTCCTCTTCCTCCTCTTCCTCCCCCTCCACGGGGATGATGGACTCCATCTTTATCATCCGGTCCCTCAGAGCCCGGATCTCATCGTCCTTCATGTTGTTCTGCAGCTTCACCTCCTGCAACACACACACACACACACACACACACACACACACACACACACACACACACACACAACCACACACACACACACACACACACACACACACACACACACACACACACAACACACACACACACCACACACCACACACCACACACCACACACACACACACACACACCACACACCCACACACAACACACACACGTTTAGTTGTTTGCTCTTCTGTTCTGCAGAGCCATGCTAGCAGTTCCCATCTGATCTAAGTGTTTATGCTCAGCGAAGCTAAACTGAAGACGATTTTTGTAAACATAATAAATACAAATGAATAAAAATGAATAAATAAAAAATTAGAAATAAAAAAATAGATAAATAAATAATCAACCAATGAATAAATAAATATTACAATTTAAAAAAGAATGGTATTCCATAATGTATTTCTATGTTTCCCGTCTAGGGGTAAATCCACTCTCTCACCTCCAGGATGTCGGTGAGTTTGTCGATGTGAGCCTTCAGGTCGTACATGTTGTTTTTCTTCTCCCCCCATCCCCGTCTCCCCCGTCTCCCCCGCTACCCCCCCCTCCTCCGTGGGGGGCTCCTCTCCTCTCCGATGCCCACAGTATCGCAGACGTCCTGGGACACGAACCTCCAGCTGTCCCTCTCGTTCGGGTCCTTCTTCGAATACATCCGGCTCAACTCCTTCATTTTCACGATGGCCAACGCCTCGATTTCCTGCCGCGACTGACGGAAGTCCCCAGCGCCACCTGGTGGAGGGAGATAGGTAAACTGACTATCAGAAGAAAATTCAAACTTTTTTTCTCAGAAATAGGATTTCTTTCAAAAGATTCTGACTTTATTTGAAAATTCTCAAAATTCTAACTTTTCTCTCAAATTCACAACATTTAGAATTTTTTGCTGAAAATCTTAGTGACTGAAGTCCCCCACTGCCACTCAGATTTTCATTGATATATCAGGCTTTTATTGTCATGTGTACACAGCGACAGTGTAGATAAGTCAATGTAAATGAGGTCACAGGCTCCTCCCACAGAGCAACACAATAACACAGATCAAATAGTGCAAGGAGAGTCTATACACAAGTAATTGGAATATGATATATTAGATGAATAAGTTGCAACCAGATGAATGTTATGGATGTCCTTTCAAAAGCTCAGGGTTTAACTACACGGTAGCTATTTACAAAGGACAATAAAAGCCTTGAATCTTGAATGATAGGAGACCTTTAAGCCTTTGTATTCCAGCGTCTCTCACCTCGTAGCAGATCTCCTTCACCGCCTGCATCCTCAGGTCCTCCATCGTGACTCGTTTGGGGTCTTTAGTGATTCTCCTCCTCTGAGGGATCTGATAAACTCTCAGAGGCTCGCGACGCTTCCCACTGCTGGGGAGACCACAGCGCTTCACTATGCTCTGAACCTGAGAGACAGGTGAGAGACAGACAGGTGAGAGGGAGACAGGTGAGAGACAGACAGGTGAGACAGGTGAGAGACCACAGCGCTTCACTATGCTCTGAACCTGAGAGACAGGTGAGAGACAGACAGGTGAGAGGGAGACAGGTGAGAGAGAGACAGACAGACAGGTGAGAGACAGACAGGTGAGAGACCACAGCGCTTCACTATGCTCTGAACCTGAGAGACAGGTGAGAGACAGACAGGTGAGAGACAGACAGGTGAGAGACAGACAGGTGAGAGAGAGACAGGTGAGAGACCACAGCGCTTCACTATGCTCTGAACCTGAGAGACAGGTGAGAGACAGACAGGTGAGAGGGAGACAGGTGAGACAGGTGAGAGAGAGACAGATGAGAGACAGACAGGTGAGAGACCACAGTGCTTCACTATGCTCTGAACCTGAGAGACAGGTGAGAGACAGACAGGTGAGAGGGAGACAGGTGAGAGAGAGACAGGTGAGACAGGTGAGAGACAGACAGGTGAGAGACAGACAGGTGAGAGGGAGACAGGTGAGACAGGTGAGAGAGAGACAGGTGAGAGACAGACAGGTAAGAGACAGGTGAGAGACCACAGCGCTTCACTATGCTCTGAACCTGAGAGACAGGTGAGAGACAGACAGGTGAGAGGGAGACAGGTGAGAGAGACAGGTGAGAGACAGACAGGTGAGAGACAGACAGGTGAGAGACAGCAGCGCTTCACTATGCTCTGAACCTGAGAGACAGGTGAGAGACAGACAGGTGAGAGGGAGACAGGTGAGAGAGACAGGTGAGAGACAGGTGAGAGAGAGACACGTGAGAGAGACAGGTGAGAGACAGACAGGTGAGAGAGAGACAGGTGAGAGAGACAGGTGAGAGACAGGTGAGAGAGAGACAGGTGAGAGACAGGTGAGAGAGAGAGACAGGTGAGAGAGAGACAGGTGAGAGACAGGTGAGAGAGAGACAGGTGAGAGACAGGTGAGAGAGAGAGACAGGTGAGAGACAGACAGGTGAGAGACAGACAGGTGAGAGACAGACAGGTGTGAGAGAGACAGGTGAGAGAGAGACAGGTGAGAGGGAGACAGGTGAGAGAGAGACAGGTGAGAGATAGACAGGTGAGAGGGAGACAGGTGAGAGGGAGACAGGTGAGAGAGAGACAGGTGAGAGACAGACAGGTGAGAGACAGACAGGTGAGAGAGAGACAGGTGAGGGACAGACAGGTGAGAGACAGACAGGTGAGAGACAGACAGGTGAGAGATGACCTGCCCTGTCTTTCTGTGTGTGTGTGTGTGTGCATGCGTGCATGCGTGTATGTGTGTGTGTGTGTGTGTGTGTGCATGCATGTGTGTGTGTGTGCATGCGTGCATGCGTGTATGTGTGTGTGTGTGTGTGTGTGTGTGTGTGTGCGTGTATGTGTGTGAGTGAGTGAGTGTGTGTGCGTTGTGCATGCGTGTCTGTGTGTGTGTCTGTGTGTGTGAGTGAGTAAGTGTGTGCGTGCGTGTGTGTGTGTGTGTCTGTGTGAGTGTGTGTGTGTGTGCGTGCGTGCGTGTGTGTGTCTGTGTGTGTGAGTGAGTGTGTGCGTGTGTCTGTGTGAGTGAGTGAGTGCGTGCGTGCGTGCGTGTGTGTGTGAGTGTGAGTGAGTGAGTGTGAGTGTGTGTGTGAGTGTGTGTGTGTGTGTGTGAGTGAGTGTCTGTGTCTGTGGTGTGCGTGTGTGTGTGTGTGTGAGAGTGTGGTGTGTGTGAGTGAGTGGTGTGTGTGTGTGTGAGTGTGTGCGTGCGTGTGTGAGTGTGTGTGTGTGTGAGTGTGAGTGTGTGAGTGTGTGTATGTGTGTGCGTGTGAGTGAGTGAGTGAGTGTGAGTGTGTGTGTGAGTGTGGTGTGTGTGTGTGTGTGTGTGTGTGTGTGTGAGTGAGTGTCTGTGTCTGTGTGTGTGCGTGTGTGTGTGAGAGTGTGTGTGTGTGAGTGTGTGTGAGTGTCTGTGTGTGTGTGCGTGAGTGAGTGAGTGAGTGAGTGAGTGTGTAAGTGGTGTGTGTGAGTGTGTGTGTGTGTGTGTGTGTGTGTGCGTGTGTGTGTGTGTGTGTGTGAGTGTGTGTGAGTGTCTGTGTGTGTGTGCGTGAGTGAGTGAGTGTGTGTGTGTGTGTGTGTGTGTGTGTGCGTGTGTGTGTGTACCTTGTTAGCAGGTAGCTTCTCTCTCAGAGAGCTGATGAGTCTCCAGCTCTCTTCACAGGATCTTTTGTCAGAGTCGTCTCCACTGTCGCTGTCTGCGTACTACAACACAAGATACACAGTATATATATTATTACACATTATTACATGGCTTAGTTGAATACTCGATTCTGATTGGTCAATTCAGAACACGTGACACGTTGTTAATCCAGTAGTACAGACCGCTGTCAAGGACATATTGACCGTTGTTAAGGACGCTCACATCTGCAGAAAGAAGTCCGCTCGATTTCACTGAATACAGTTTGGCCGAAAAGCAATGCATGCTGTTTGCTTTTCAAACTGTCTGCTTGTCTTTAGTTTCCCGTTGTCTCCCGTCTGAGAGCAACATGGAGGATTGTAATATTCATTTTAATATATTTGGAGAGCACAGTAATTTGGAGGAATGTTTAGTGGCTGATGAGTCCCCAGCGAAGACAAGAAAAAGACAAGAGGGACAAGAAAACAGCGGAGAAGTAACGGGGCAGAAACCCTCAACACGGAGCTGCGGTCCAGACATCAAACGGCGACACACATTCAGTGAGCAGTCACTTTGGCATCAGGCGGGATCTCTAGATGCTCTCCAAGCTCTGACATCAAGCATCGTGCTACTTTAAAGCAAGCAGCGATGTTTTCAAGTCTGTAATCAGAAAGGTCCTCAAAAACGCTATCGAAGCACTTCCTGCCGTTGCTACGTAGTTTCAACGGTAACAACGGTCTATTTATCTTAGCGGATGCATGTCATTTAAAATCAATGAAACTATTTTTTAAATCAATAAAAACATTTCAATTAATATCGGGAGTCATGTTTGTTGAGAATGTGGCCGTGTAATGAGCGGGATAATGTGCAGCGAGGCGGTCATTACCTAACGGCACGTCCGCACAGCAGCGTCGTGTTGAAGCTTGCCGGTGGGCGTGTCCGGCGTGCGACCAACAACCAATCACATTCATCTCCCGCCCCGGACACACAGAGAGCGTGTTTGATTGGCTAGCGCTTGTACTGGCATATAATTTGATTGGCTGGCGCTTCCGTCGAAGCTTGAAAAGTGTATGGGTGAATGCGTTCACCCGTCTTCGTTGCAGCACGCGACGCTGCCGTGTGGACGTACCGTAACCCTTCATGCTGATCAGGAGCCCTGCGCTTCGCGTCGTGCTCCTGATCAGCATGGCGGGTGTTCTTTTACCCAGAATGACCGCCTCGCTGCACATCATCCCTTACTTATATTATTATTACACAGGGTATTATACTGTAGTATTTTATATATTTAGTGTTTAACCCACCAGTCTGTGTTGCTCCAGCAGCAGGTCGGCCTCTTCCTCTCTTTGCGATACTGAACCTCCATATCCTGCAGCCTGAAAACAATTAATCAATTAAAGTCCAATAAATACAATTATTAAATAACTTTTAATTTAAAAAAGTTGAAATAATCCTCTTTCTTCTGAATTCCTTGGTTTGTAAAGATCTCTTCTGCTCTGGTGGAAATGATAAAAGTCCTCTGATCCCTTGCGTCCTCTCCTCACCTCTTCTCCATCTCCTGCTTGATGTCGATGCCCTGCTTCTCCAGCAGTTCCTTCTGGGCATAGTTCCAGTCCTCCGGCTCCCCCTGCAGGTCAGGCTTGGCGCTGCGCTCTCTCTCCAGGCGAGCCTGCTCCGGGTGGTTGAACCGGAACACGTGGTTCTTCCCCATCACGATGCGGTGCCCTGAACACAGGGGGCACACTTAATATGGGGGGGTTTCAATCTCAATCTTTATTCATTTAGCACATTCAAAACAACCTCAGGTGACCAAGGTGCCGTACCGGGAACAAATGCAATATAGATTAACACAATAGGACTGAAATAATAAAACAATCATTAAAAACAAGATAAAAGCACAATTACTAGAAACATGTACAACATTATAGAAATGTAGAAATGTAGAAATGTAACTAGTATGAAAAGCCAGAGCACAGAGGGGAGTTTTCAGCAGAGATTTAAAGAGTGACTGAGCATTTGGACACTCAAATCACCTGTTTCAAAATAAGAGCTCCACACAGGGCTTCACAATAAAAGCTGGACAGCTGGAGAGGTACCAAAAAGATTTAAAAAAACTGAAAAAGAGGTTTAAAAAAATATATACGATACAATTAAAGCTAAATAAGAAAATACAATATTTGTTTGATATAAAAATAAAAATATTTAAAGTATCTTCACCTTGTTTTAAAACGACGGCGTCCTCGATCTGCTTCCCGTTAACGTACGTCTCCGCTCCGATTAACGGCTCCAGAGTCACCACCACTGAACACACACAGAACAGGGTTACACACACACACACACACACACACACACACACACACACACACAGCAGAGGTAACACACACACACACACACACACACACACACACACACACACACACACACACACACACACACACACACACACACACACACACACACATCTAGAAACACGAGGGTTTGATACCTGACAGATTTCCATGCAGCTTTCACAGAGAGAGAAGAAGAACAGAGTCACTCACTGAACACACACACACACACACACACACACACACACACACACACACACACACACACACACACACACACACACACACACACACACACACACACACACACAAACACACCACACACACACACACACACACACACACACAACACACACACACACACCACACACACACCACACACACATAACTCTCGCTTAAACCTGATTGAACGCCAATATTTAAAAAATAAACTCTGTGGTCTATCTGTACGTTTCATTTGAGGAACATTTAAAACAGAAAACATAAAAACAGAGAAATCTTCTGAGGTCACAAATCAACAAGAAAAAAAGGTTGAAATAATATATATCTTGCGCAGTGTTTTGATTCCTTAAAAAAAGTTTCCAATTTTCAGACAGACAGACAGACAGACAGACAGACAGACAGACAGACAGACAGACAGACAGACAGACAGACAGAGACAGACAGACAGACAGAGAGACAGACAGACAGATAGACAGACAGACAGACAGACAGACAGACAGACAGACAACAGACAGACACACAGACAGACAGAGAAGACACACAGACACACAGACAGGAAGTGTCTCACCTTCTCCCTGCTCGTTGGTCTCACTCACAAAAACACAGTGAATTTCTTTAATAAGATCTCCCGAGAGTTTGATGTCCACGTCCTGCTGACCCACCCTGAACACACACACACAACACACACACACACACACACACACACACACACACACACCACACACACACACACACACACACACACACCACACACACACACACACACACACACACACAAAACACCACCACACACACACACACACCACACACCCACCACACACACACACACACAAGTAACTATATTTAATAATAACAAATATAGAATGAAAATATATATTTATTAAATGTACAATATAATACAAAATGTAACATGTAATAATAATAAAAAATAATATTTAATATGAAAAACAAATCTGTCAATGACAGGAAACACTTAAAATAAAATCCTAAAACTTTTATAAAATCTATATTTTTGCCCCAAAAAAACAGATTTTGCAAAGATTTTAGTTGAAAATCCCAAAATAATATTTGTCTTTCTCTCATGAATGGCAGGAAAACGTTTCTATTTCAGGTCCTTTTTCACTTAAATCCCTAAAAAAGGTCGTTTTAAATCTCATAAATACCTTTTTTTGTCTCTCATTGCTTTGACTGAAACAATCCCAAAAATCCCCAAATATCGAATTAATCTCTAAAATGTATTATTTGTCCTGGTAAATCACAAACACATAAACGAGTTGTTTAATGTCAGAAATACAGAGTGTATTTTCTAAATATTAATATATTCACAGTTATGTTTCTCCCTATACCCTCAGAGTAATGAAATGAATGTAATACATATATATACAAAAAGCAGTACCTGGTGAAGCCTCCTTGATGTAGTACAGCAGACACTCGGACATCAGAGGGTCCTCGTTCAGGTTCACCAGGTGAGGCGTCTGCACACACAACTTTATTTAAACACCTTACATTAACAGTAGGAGGGTTTATTGACTATATTTTATTTATATGATTTATTATATGTATTATACTCCTTTATAGGGGAGAAGACGCCCAGCGTGCCGCCGTCCTCTTTAATGGAGACGCCCATCTCCGCCAGGATCGTCTCCCTGAGACATCATGAGATCAATAAAATACATCTAAGGTAAAAATACATGAAGCGATAAAAACAACTTATTCTAAAAAACGTATTAATATAATTCAAGAAAAAAAGTCTTGAAATTACATGAAAAAAGAGATAAAAATGAAATTGTCTGAGATTATATTACAAATAACGCAGAAAAATAGAGGGTTTTTGCAAAGTGGAGGATACATTTTTTTGTAATAATAAAAAAAATGTATTATTATTATTGTTTATCTTTTGTTGTTTTGATTTCACTGGAATAGTTTTATAATTTACATATAAAGCGCCTCACCTCTCCAGACGATGGACTCGGTCTTCCTCAGTTTCTCCTCCCACGTCTCGTTCAGCTCGGCGATCATCTTCTCCGTCTCCTGCATCGAGAGACGCATTGATAATATATCATAATGTAATATATAATATATATAAATATAATATATATATATATAATATCTAATAATATAATATAATATAATATAATAATATATATAATAATATATATTATAAATATAATATATATATAAATATAATTATATAAATAATATCCCCACCAGCAGTCTCTCCGCTGCCTCCTCTTTGCTGATTGGCTCCTCTCGTCATCCATCAGCTCGTTGGGGGAGTCGTCTGACGCAGACTCCGCCTCCGCTCCTAAACAGGAAGCAGATTTTCAGAGTAAAACGTCAGGAAAAAGTTTATTAGAAGAAAAAACCACAGGTAGGTTTTCAGAGAGATTTTCAGAACAAACTACAAGAAAACTGATTTTCAGAATAAAACTACAAGAAACAGATTTTCAGAATAAAACTTGTAGGAAACAGAGAGATTTCAAAGTAAAACACCAGGAAACAGAGAGAGATTTTTCAAGTAAAACACCAGGAAACAGAGAGATTTTCAAAGTAAACACCGGAAACAGAGATTTTCAAAGTAAAACACCAGGAAACAGAGAGATTTTCAAAGTAAAACACCAGGAAACAGAGAGATTTCAAGAAAAACACCAGGAAATAGAGAGATTTTCAAAGTAAAACACAAGGAAACAGAGAGATTTTCAAAGTAAAACATCAGGAAACAGAGAGATTTCAGAATAAAACTGTAGAAACAAAACTAAGAAAAGAAGAAATTAAAAGTAGAAAAAAGATAAGATACGAAATAAAAGGTATGCACAAAAATAAATAATCTAAATAAAGCATAAGTAACCGAGCAGACGGAGATTCAGGAATAGTTTTTAAATGTTCAGATTTATGTAAAATGAAAAGTGGATTTATTCCTCTCATTTCCTGTTTAAAGAATCAGTAAACAACACACACCGGAGGGGGCGGAGCTATCCTTCTCTGCCATCCCATTGGCTGTCAGAGCCAGCTGCTGCAGGGAGGGAGGGGGGGCGGGGGGCTGCTGTTGTTCACTGAGACAGAGAGAGTATTATATCACACACACACACACACACACACCACACACACACACAACACACACACCACACACACACACACACCACACACACACACACCACACAGACACACGCGCACGCACAGATACACACGCACACATACACGCAAAAACACACTCACGACACACGCACGCACACATACACACACACACACACGCAAAAACACACACTCACACACACACAGCGCGCACACACACAGACACCGCGCACACACACACATACTCACACGCACGCACACATACACACACACGCAAAACACACACTCACACACACACAACACTCACACACACACACACACACACACCACAACACACACCGCAAACACACTCTTTAAATACCCTGCTCTCACATACCACATACCGTACATACCAAAACACAAACCACACACACACACACATTATTCCACACACACACACACATTATTCCACACACACACACATTATTCCACCACACACATTATTCCACACACACATTATTCCACACACACACACATTATTCCACACACACACATTCCACACACACATTATTCCACACACACTAGAGCTGATAAATCAAAACCACATGTTCATCCTGATTAGACCACATCTCATTTGAAGCAGTTTTTAAAGTATATATTCTGTATATAATATGTATTGCATGTATTTACTGAGCTGTATGCAGAGTGTCAGAATATCTGCAGTATAAAGAACAAAATGCATGTATTATGAGTTTTTCTGTGTGTATATTGCAATATTTTAGTTTTTGAAGTGAGTATTTTGACTATTCAGCAGCTCCTGAGAGAGTACCGCTTGTATTAAAGTACGTTTTTTCTGCATCTCTGTATATTTAAGTGTGTACTCGTGTTACCGAGGCTCCTCAGTGTGTACTACATGTACGTATAGTGTATATAATGTGTATATAGTGTATATTTATAGTAGTACTTGTGTTCTGCAGCAGTTCTTGCAGCCCCTGAGAGAACAGCAGGCTCCTGAGTCGCTCCACCTCGTCCTTCAGTGTGTACTGGCATGTATTATATAGTATATATAGTGTATAAAGGTGTATATAATGTGTATATATAGTATTAGTGGTAGTACTTGTGTTCTGCAGCAGTTCTTGCAGCCCCTGAGAGAACAGCAGGCTCCTGAGGCGCTCCACCTCGTCCTTCAGCTCTCGGATCAGTCTGGCGTTTGGATCCTCGTTGATGATGGCGTTGCAGCGGATCTGTTTGGCTCGGTCTGCGTATCTGTACAGAGATATATATATATTAAGTGTGTATAAGAGAGTACTGCAGTATATATAGAGTATATGTGTGAGTATTTACCTCAGGTGCTGAGTGTTTCCTCGTAGTTGATGTCGGCCGGACTCAGAGCCGCGATCATCGCCGTGCGGGAGTTCCCTCCTGAAATAAAAACACATTTAAGACTTTTTAAAAAACCTTTTACATGAGATCTTTCCACAAGATGAGCTCCAGTCGGCCTGAAGCATCCTTAGTGCTCCAGTCGATCCTCTGAGTGAACACAGAGCTACAGATCAGATGCACGCTGACGGCTCTCTGAGCAGCTCTCCCTGATCCTGCTGTGATGTTACATGTTTGTTTCTCATGTGTCTGGATGTTTGTCTGTTGATGTTACACATGGAGCTGCTGGGATGCAAGGAGCATCTCAGACTTCATCTGACCGTTCAAGTATTATCTCGTATCGTATCGTCTCGTATTGTCTCGTATCGACGTGATAATAAAAGGTGTTAGTAACGTCAGAGTGATTGCACATTTCCACACACTAAAACCAGCCACTTTGAACTCTGTAAACGCAGGCGAGCAGTTATTCTCCAGAGAATCATGAATAGGAAATATCGTCATCCGGACAGGAAGAGGTTTGATTTTGTAAATCTGCAGCTTTTCCCCAGGTCAGAATACAAATATAAATAATAAGACCCACGATGAGCCGACTGTTACGCAATGAGTGTATGAATGTATATTGAAACTGACCCAGGTTCTCCTTCAGCAGCCAGGTGAGCACGGAGTCTCGGTACGGGATGAAGTCGCTCCTCCTCTTCTTGTTGCTCTGCTACACACAGAAGAAAATAGAATAATACGTATTAAAATTATATAATATAAAATAACAAGAAAAAACCAGTTTAATTCTTAATTTTAAGGAATTAAATGATGTTCTTACCATCTCAGCGAGAGCAGAGATGACCTTCCCCAGCGTGGTGAGGACTTATTGATGTTGGCTCCTTCCTGTGGAAATAAACACAGATGTTTTAAATAAAACTGCAGAAAATAAGGATTAAATTATTAAATATATATAATAAAGATGTGACCTCTGACCTTTAGCCGGGTGCCCTTCGCCCCCGAAGAGTCGGCGCGTTCACTTCCTGCCAGATCCACCAGGCTGATCTTACTCACCTGAACACAGACATACATTTTACATTTAAATAAAATACAATATATTATTAGGTCAGTAAATATGTGTATTTCTGTACCTTCTCGGTGTCGAGGCCGGTCATCTGGTCTCTTCGTCTCTGAGTGAAGACGATGGTGAAGACGGCGTGAGATCGCGACGACGTCTCGTTCATGTTGGTCGCCGCCACCGTCCTGAAGACGGGGAACAGGAAGATAGACAGATATTCAAATGGAAAATCCCCCATGAAGTTACCTATCTGCACACAGGTCATTTTCACAGGTTGACTCATCTGGACTACAGCTCCCAGAATGCCTTGTAAAACAGGATGTGTCTATTTTGGAAAAAGAAAAGGTTCTCCTTGTGCAGCAAATCTTATATTTACAGTCCCTCTGTTTGCTTCTGATCAAATGATGTAGAGTATATGAACAAAGAGAATCATGAATATATAAATGAAATGCCGTTTCTGATCAATTTATTAATGTCTACATTTACTTTAACGTTTTTTTGGTGTATTTGATGTTATATTTATCGACTTTATCGACGGCGTCCATCAGGTCTCGGATGATAGTTATATTATAGATTATAGTTTATTGATTATTGATTAACTACGTACCGCGCCTTGTTGCCGGCGTCCATCAGGTCTCGGATGTCGGGGAATCCGGTGACGGCGAGCTTTAGAGATCCTCGACGTACGGGCCGAGATCGGATGCTCTCGGACCCGAAGAGTCAGAGAAGACTTCGGATTCAGGAGGTCTCGAACGCGCTCGCAGTAGATCTCCATGTAGGACACCTGGAGGATGAATAGAGATATCACACGATAAATGCATGAAATATAAATGGGTGATTTTGCCTTTTCAACAAAAATTTCGAAACAATAAAAAAACGTGTTTTTAAAACAAAGAAAACCGTTTCACAAATCACGAACAATTATTTTGTTTTCTTAAACTCATAAAACAGAAGAAGAAAATGTAAAATCAAAACGATCAAAATACATGAAAATAATTCAAAAAGAACATTTTTCACCAAAAATAACTGAGAATTATAGATTTCTTAACAAAAAGAAAAAAAACCTTTAACAATAAACACCATTTGTTTGTTTTGATCAAAATAAGAAATACAAATATTCACAAGAAAACTAACTTATTATTTTTGTAATTCCCGAAAAACATATTTAAAAAAAAAATAGAAACAAAAAATCACAAATAAATGTGACGACAACGTTTCAGAAAAACCCGAAAACAAATCGCTACAAATCATTTTACAAAACCCGAACAGAGACTTGTGATTAAGTTTTACCTCCACAGAATAGTTGAGGTCAGGATCAGCGTTTCCTCCTGTCCTCTGGAACAGGTCACACAGCTGCTCAGGGGAGGAAGAGGGTTCAGTGGCATTCACATGCAGGTCTTTATAATACAAATACATACCAAGTACAACTGAAATATATATATATGTACCTGAGGAATGATGCCCTCCTGGCCCAGTATAACTATATAATATATATATTAATAATATTATATGTACCTGAGGAATGCCCTCCTGGCCCGGCTCCTGCCTCCCCATCATGGTGTAACTCTTGCCTCCTCCGGTCTGTCCGTACGCAAAGATACACACGTTGTACCCTGGGAGGTAAACAACAACGTTAGTGTTATTATTGTTGTTATTATTAAATAAACAGTTATATAATGGTGAGCAGCTGTTACCCTCGAAGGCGTGCAGCAGCATCTCCTCTCCGATGTCTTTGTAAACCTGACGCTGACACGCAAACCCCGGCTCCTCCGCCTGAACATGTCAATGACAAAAAATATATACAAATTCCTCAAATAAATACAGTCATTCATTTCCTCAAAAAGGTTTATATTTATTTATATCCTTAAAAATCAATATAATTCATTATTTCTTCAAAATTAAATCCACATTTTTATCTCCTTAAAATCTGCTTTTTTATTGACTAACTTATCAATACATATTATAATTGATTTCTCTGACATTACATGGATGTATATAACAGTCAGTATGATCTCACCGTGGTGTGGGACCAGTAGGAATAATCGAAGCTGAAGTTCTTCGCTCCGTCTTTGGGCTGCTTGGGGTTCGTGATGCCTGCAGAGTAAATATAACTATTATAAAACACATTTTAAACATCTTACATTTATTCAGACACACAGCGCTGAGGGGTTATTAAATATACATTTAAAATACTACTCTTTTCTATATTCTCTATGTTAGAAAGCAGAATACCCAGCATGCATCTGTCTCCCTGACATGTGATCTCTGAACCTGCCGCTATTTAAACCACACACACACACACGCACACACACACACCAGACACACACACACACACACACACCACACACACACACACACACACACACACACACACACACACACACACACACACACACACACACACACACACACACACACCACACACACACACACACACACAAACACACACACACACACACACACTTTATTTGTAGAGGTTTCTGCAGCAGGCATTAAAGGTGGGGTAAGTTTGAGAAACCGGCTGGAGATACACCTGTTGTTATATTCCATGGAATGCTCTGAACATCCCGATAGCAATGAATATCTTTTTATAAATCCATAAAAACATCCTCAGTGGAAGCCGTGACGCTGTGAAAAGCACGACCAATCATCTGAGCCGGCTAAAGTAACTGGATGGCCTACCTGCCTGTCAGCCTTCCATCTGTGCACACACTGATCTCGTGCCCTCATTGGTCATGTGCGCGTTCGTGTGTGTTGGAGGAGGGGCTCTGTGAGGAAGTGGCAGATTTCTTCCGGCTGTGTATTTTCAGATTCTAGCCACTCGAGCTGGTTTCTCCAGAATGACCGACCCCACCTTTAATACTCTGGACTCGTTATGACTTTCGTTTTTTCCGCTTACTCTCTCATTAGTGCTTAATAACTTGTGAACATATGTAATATATCATCCAGTGTGTGTGTGGTGTGTGTGTGTGTGGTGTATGTGTGTGTGTGTGTGTGTGTGTATGTGTGTGTGTGTGTGTGTGTGTGTGTATGTGTGTGTGTGTGTGTGTGTGTATGTGTGTGTGTGTGTGTGTGTGTGTGTGTGTATGTGTGTGTATGTGTGTGTGTGTGTGTGTGTGTGTGTGTATGTGTGTGTGTGTCAGTGGCGCCTCCAGAAATGTTTCATAGGGGTGGCCCACCAAAACCAAGAATTGAATTGTTGTAAAAGTATAGACTAGATGAAAACAATGGCAAAGAGAATCACCTACTGATATACTTTGGTTTCTTATTTTACATTCCTGATACTATTCATCTGAAGTGAATATAATACGGATAGTTAACATTTGACTTCAAACAACATTTAAAAGAACCTTGTTTTGTGTTATGCGTACATGTGTTAGGTGATTTATTGTTTTGTTTTTTATATATGCTAGTTGTTCTTTCCTTTTAAAAAATCAAATACAGCTTCATTTAAATAAGTTCTTTTATTGTAAGGCACAAAATGTTCCTCTCCCTCATCTTCTCTCCTCCTCCTCCTCCTCCTCCTCCCCTCCTCCTCCTCCTCCTCCTCCTCCTCCTCCTCCTCCTCCTCACTAGCCCTATGCTGCTGCTCCCCTGCCAGCTCTGTCTCTCCTTTACTCATCTTCTTCTTAAAATAAGAAGAGATGTCTGTTGACTTTCTCTTCATTTTCTGCAAATTGACATTACACCAGCCCAGCATAGCGACATCAGCTAACGTTAGCTTAGCAAGCTAAACTAACGCTAACTAGGATAGCCGCCAAAGTGTGTTTACAGACGAATTATACCTGAATTCAAGCCAGCCTTTACTGAGCCCCGAGCCTGTTTTCCAGGTCTTCCAGCGCTTTTCTCGTTTTAATGCCATTGAACCAATTTTTGATCAGAATAACAGCTAAAGGTTAGCATATCTCCGTTTGTTGCTACCTAAAGCTAAACACTAAAGCCTAAAGTGTTGTGATTCTCCAGAATACACAAGTGCACACCGGGATAAGTCCCGATTCTCCAAACCACATTGACAGTGGCATTTCAATTGGTGCACTAAATGTACATATTTATAAAGAAAAATCAGTTTTTCAAATTTACACCATTCGCCAACAGGGGGTGCTGCAGCACCTCCTGCACCTCCAGCACCTCCTGCACCTCCAG
>JAAKFY010000006.1:298214-315714 GCA_011823955.1 Dissostichus mawsoni | reverse complement strand
ACAGTAACGCGTTAGTCCCAAGTTACCGTTACTACATGGTTAGTCCTCAGTTACCGTTACTACATGGTGCGTTACTACGTGGTGCGTTACTACGTGGTGCGTTACTACGTGGTGCGTTACTACGTGGTGCGTTACTACGTGGTGCGTTACTACATGGTGCGTTACTACATGGTGCGTTACTACGTGGTGCGTTACTCCGTTGTGTTTTTTATATAGTCTCGGCTCCCAGACGTTGGTGAGCGGCGCCAACAGCGAGGCGAACAGAGATGAGAACTGTACTTAAGTACAGTACTTGAGTAAATGTACTTAGATACTTCCTGTGTCACATGCGGAGACGCGCTGTGGGCGTGTTTGTGTTTACTAACAACACTATCATGGCGGCGGCGGAGCTCAAGTCGAGTTTCTCCGCCTGGAGATATTCTCACTATTTCACTTTTGTCGAGCACAAAGAAAAGAATGTTTCAGTTAAATGTAAGTTGTGTCTTGGCGGGTCAAAGATCCTATCGACTCAAAACAGCAATTCAGATCTGTTGAAACATCTGCAGAAACAACATGCTGGGACGAAGCTAGTAGCTAAGACTTGAGAGATTGTATTATTCTCCAATGCAATAACTACTGAAATGAAGGCTATAAGGGCATTAATGGGAGCCCTTTTTTTAAGTAACTAAAAAGTTACTGTTCACAGTAACGCATTACTTTGTGGTGTAAGTAATCAGTAAAGTAACTGAGTTACTTTTGAAATTAAGTAATTAGTAATGGTAACTAGTTACTGGTTTTCAGTAACTAGCACAAAACTGCTAAGAACGTACTTCAAAAATAAAAGTCATTTAGAACGTACATCAAAATAAAAGTCATTTAGAACATAATTCAAAATAAAAGTCATTTAGAACATACTTCAAAATAAAAGTCACTAAGAACGTACTTCAAAATAAAAGTCATTTAGAACGTACTTCAAATAAAAGTCATTTAGAACATACTTCAAAATAAAAGTCATTTAGAACATACTTCAAAATAAAAGTCATTTAGAACATACTTCAAAATAAAAGTCACTAAAAACGTACTTCAAAATAAAAGTCACTAAGAACGTACTTCAAAATAAAAGTCACTCAGAATGTACTTCAAAATAAAATTCACTCAGAACGTACTTATATATAAAATAATGTCTCTGTGAGGATTTGAAATGGTTATGACTGAGAAGAAATGTGACTTTTTAAACCAGCTGTAGCTCCAAAAACACGCACGTAGCACCACACAAAGCGTGCAGAATCAGCTAAACTGAGCTCCTCTCTGCAGCGTGTTCATGCATTTAAACAGATCTATGAGTGGAAAATGTTATACTGAATGAATCTTTAAATTATGCATTTTCTCTGGTAGGTTCTGCAGCTTTACAAACATCTTATTCTGGGATTTCAGATGCAATGTATGGACTTATTATGCCTCCGTTTGCAGGTTATGACTCTTAGAAGAAATGGGTCTTTTTAAACCAGCTGTAGCTCCAAAAGCTAGCGCATCGCACCACATGAAGCGTGTTGAAGTAGTTAATATAAGACCCTTTCTGCAGCGTGTTCATGCATTCACACACTCTATGACTCTGAGAGGAAATGTGATGTTTTATACCAACTCTGGCTGCAACAAGTACCGAATGTACACAATAAAAGCATGCTGAATCAGCTGTAATTAGCTTCTTTTTCCAGCGTATTCATGCATTTACACAGATCTTTAAGTGGGTTATTTTTACACTCAATTAAACTTAAATCATGTGTTTTCTCAGGTAGGTTCTGCAGCTTTAGGAGCCTCTTATTCTGGGATTTCTGATGCAATTTACACATTAGAAGCATGTCGAATTGTTTAAATTAATCTTATTTTTGCAGCGTATTCATGCATTTTAGTGGATTATTATTATAAGAAGAAATGTGATTTAATACCAACATTGGCTAAAAAACAGTATTTAAAGGTCCCATGTCATGCTTTCCGGTTCTTACCCGTCCCCTTGTGTTATGAAGCTTTTTCTGCATGTAAACGGTCTGCAGAGTCACAACCCTCAAAGTACACCCTGTAGCGAGTAAAACTCTAACACAGAAAAGACCTGTCTATGCTGCCCCAGAACGCCTCGTTGGACATTTCTCTTTTTCTTCCTGGTACTAAGTGACGTAACGACGACCCAAATGGACCAATCCATGGAGCCGTTACGTCCGCGGAGCCGTTACGTTCACTCAATCTTTTCTCAGCTGCAGCTCCGCCGATTTCTCCTCCCTGAGACGGCGGGACGCGGCGAGGCTGTGAGTCAGTGTGTGAGCGCACACACAAACTCCCAGCCAGGCTGCGGGTGTGTGTGTGTGTTCGGGCTGAACGATTAATCGATTTTAAATCGAAATCGAGATTTGAAATGACCTCAACAATGGAATTATGATCAGTAGAAATGGCCATGACATGGGACCTTCAACACCATAGGGCAGGGATGCCCAATACGTCGATGGCAAAGGTAGTGTGAGTAGATCGCATGGCATTTAAAAAAGCTGATTACCTTAGCCTTCCAATTTATACAATTCTACTAAAGAAAGGGTATAAAATTGACGTAATGACCAAAAATGTACTGAGTTGTATTGTGCCATACGGGTTCATGCAGTTCTGCAAGGTACACCACCATAAGGTACTCAGTATATATATATAAATAATGCGCTTATGCGGCGCAATTGGTGTAAGCGCGCCAAAGTTTCTCCGCCGCTGCGAGTTCACTAGCTCCCCCCGTTGACGCCCGCGGCACAGAGGGCCTCATGCCTTTGCGTGGGGCGGCCCTGTAGGTAGATCATTTTGACTTGGTCATTTTAAAAGTAGCTCCCAAGCTGAAAAAGTGTGGGCACCCCTGCACTGGAGTATGCCGAATTATCTGAAATGAGCGTCTGCTTTGCACTGTGCCCATACATTTACACACATCTATGAGTGGATTTCAACTGAATTACACTTTAAATGGTGCATGTTCTCAGGCAGGTTCTGCATCTTATTCTGGGATTTCTGATGCAATGTAGACATTAAAGTATGCCGAATTACCTTAAATAAGCTTCTTTTTGCAGCCGATTCATGCGTTCACACAGATCTAAGAGTGGATTATTTTAAGATTGAATTTAATCCTGTAATGATATGTTTTCTGTGATTAACGATGATATCTGGTCCCTCTGCAGATCATTGATCCTCTGCAGATCATTGATCCTCTGATCTGATCACAGACAGACTGAGCTCCATGTGGCTCTCCGGAGGAATGTGATAATGAATGGCCTTCATCCACACACACACACACACACACACACACACACACACACACACACACACACACACACACACACACACACACACACACACACACACACACACACACAACACACACACACACACCACACACACACACACACACACACACACACACACAACCACACACACACACACACACACCACACACACACACACACACACACACCACACACACACACACACACACACAACACACACACACACACACACACACACACACAGCTAAAGATAGCCCTCAGCCTGGTTTGTAGGAAACATTTCACACTCGTCTCTCCTTCACAATGACAACGTGCTGCCTTCACTTGCAGTGGGAAATGTTGGCATCACAAACACTAAGTATTAATTGATATCTGGTGTGATGTGAGCCGATAAGTCAGGACACACTGAGGGAAGGTGTGTGTGAAGACTGGGGTGTGTGTGAAGACTAAGGTGTGTATGAAGACTAAAGTGTGTGAAGACTACAGTGTGTGTGAAGACTAAAGTGTGTGTGTGAAGACTAAAGTGTGTGTGAAGACTAAAGTGTGTGAAGACTACAGTGTGTGTGAAGACTAAAGTGTGTGTGTGAAGACTAAAGTGTGTGAAGACTACAGTGTGTGAAGACTACAGTGTGTGTGAAGACTAAAGTGTGTGTGAAGACTAAAGTGTGTGAAGACTACAGTGTGTGTGAAGACTAAAGTGTGGTGTGTGTGTGTGTGTGTGTGTGAAGACTAAAGTGTGTGTGAAGACTAAATTGTGTGAAGACTAAAGAGTGTGAAGACTACAGTGTGTGTGAAGACTAAAGTGTGTGAAGACTAAAGTGTGTGAAGACTACGGTGTGTGTGAAGACTAAAGTGTGTGAAGACTAAAGTGTGTGAAGACTAAAGTGTGTGAAGACTACGGTGTGTGTGAAGACTACGGTGTGTGTGAAGACTAAAGTGTGTGAAGACTAAAGTGTGTGAAGACTACGGTGTGTGTGAAGACTAAAGTGTGTGAAGACTAAAGTGTGTGAAGACTACGGTGTGTGTGAAGACTAAAGTGTGTGAAGACTAAAGTGTGTGTGAAGACTAAAGTGTGTGAAGACTACGGTGTGTGTGAAGACTAAAGTGTGTGAAGACTACAGTGTGTGTGAAGACTAAAGTGTGTGTGTGTGTGTGTGTGTGTGTGTGTGTGTGTGTGTGTGTGTGTGTGTGTGTGAAGACTAAAGTGTGTGTGAAGACTAAATTGTGTGAAGACTAAAGAGTGTGAAGACTACAGTGTGTGTGAAGACTAAAGTGTGTGAAGACTAAAGTGTGTGAAGACTAAAGTGTGTGAAGACTACGGTGTGTGTGAAGACTAAAGTGTGTGAAGACTAAAGTGTGTGAAGACTACGGTGTGTGTGAAGACTAAAGTGTGTGAAGACCAGAGTTGGGTGTAACGCGTTACTTTTATAATTCAGTCATCACACTACAGTTACTAACGTTGCCCGACACGCGTTACTTCGTTACTTTTATCAAATCAGTCATAATCACACTGACAGACAAGAGGGGTTTCCGCCGCAGGTTTATATGTACGTAATCTGCGCGACTTGCGCGTCCACATCTCCACGTGCAGTGCTGCATAAACATGTGATCAGCGATCACTTTCGAGGGGTGGAGGAAGAATAGACAGGAATGTGACGGTGAGGTGCAAACTGTGTCCAGGCCAGCAGCTGTTATCCACTGCTGTAAACACCACGTCAAACCTCAACAAGCACCTCCAAAGAACACATGCTAAGGTGAAGCTAATAGCTAAGGACCCCGAACCCAGAGTGAGGATGTTGTTTTATACAGGCTATTTATTTGTAAAGTATTTGTTTATGTTGCCAGTGTCACATCACATTGATATGGCCCACTTGTTCCGTTACTACAGTGTGTCTCTTGAAATGCTCTTCACGTGTCACAGACTGTTAGCTTGTGGTGGTAGAGCTGCAGCCTATTTTATCAAAGAGCATATCAAAAGAAAGACTTGTGTTATGTCTTCCTTATTGCAATAGTAATTGGGGTGCAAGTGGAGTCTCGCAGAGGCAAACCTGTGGCGCGCTCACACTGTAGGTGCGCCGCAGTCTGCGTGATCTGCCTGTAGGGAGGGCGGGCCGGCGAGTAAAGTAACGAGTAAAGGAACGACTTACTTTATGTAGAGAGTAACGAAGTAGTGTAATATATTACTTTTTTTTAGTAACGACCCCATCTCTGGTGAAGATACGGTGTGTGTGGAGACTAGAGTGTGTGAAGACTACGGTGTGTGTGGAGACTAGAGTGTGTGAAGACTAAAGTGTGTGTGTGAAGACTAAAGTGTATGAAGACTAAAGTGTGTGAAGACTAAAGTGTGTGTGTGAAGACTAAAGTGTATGAAGACTAAAGTGTGTGAAGACTAAAGTGTGTGTGTGAAGACTAAAGTGTGTGTGTGAAGACTAAAGTGTGTGAAGACTAAAGTGTGTGTGAAGACTAAAGTGTGTGTGTGTGTGTGTGTGTGTGTGTGTGTGTGTGTTGTGTGTGTGTGTGTGTGTGTGTGTGTGTGGAGACTAAAGTGTGTGTGTGAAGACTAAAGTGTATGAAGACTAAAGTGTGTGTGAAGACTAAAGTGTGTGTGTGAAGACTAAAGTGTATGAAGACTAAAGTGTGTGTGAAGACTAAAGTGTGTGTGTGTGTGTGTGTGTGTGTGAAGACTACGGTGTGTGTGAAGACTAAAGTGTGTGTGTGTGTGTGTGTGTGTGTGAAGACTAAAGTGTATGAAGACTAAAGTGTGTGTGAAGACTAAAGTGTTTGTGTGAAGACTAAAGTGTGTGGTGAAGACTAAAGTGTGTGTGTGTGTGTGTGTGTGTGTGTGTGTGTGTGTGTGTGAAGACTACGGTGTTTGTGAAGACTAAAGTGTGTGTGAAGACTAAAACCTAAAACAGATTAAAGCTTTTCCAACAGATCTACACACACACACACACACACACACACCACACACACACACACACACACACACACACACACACACACACCACACACACACACACACACACCCACACACACACACCACACACACACACACACACACACACACACACACACACACACACACCACACACACACACACACACACACACCACACACACAACACACACACACACAACACACACACACACACACACACACACACACACACACACACACACAGATAGCTGGGATGCCTTTAGCAGGCTAACTTTAGCTCGTGGGCAGAGGTTAGTGTGTTTACGGCAACGTTCCTCGATTATTGACTTTAATCTGAGAAAAAACACAAAATCCTGAATATATGTTATTTGTGGGCTCTGAGTATCTTAGTGAGCATAAACTGAATGCCACCTTAGTTTAAAGGTCCCATGCTTTTCCGGTTATGAGCCGTCCCCTTGTGTTCTGAGGTTGTTCTGCATGTGACCGGTCTGCAGAGTCCCTAACCCTCAAAGTGCACCCTGTAGGGAGTAAACTCTAACACTGTCTCTGCTGCCCCTGAACGCCTCGTTGGAGATCTCTCATTTTCCATTGTTTACTTCCTGGGTACTGTGACGTGGGGACACCCAGAGGCCACACCCTCTGCCAGCCTTTCACGAAACAAAGCTTCCCAAACCTTTCAGCGACTCATGCCGGATATGCACAGCGTAGGGCTCTGAAGAACGATGCTGTTCCTACTTTGTTTGGACCAGCGGGAGATTCGGGTACACAACCTGTAAGTATTCATTGTGTTTGTGTATTTATGATGTTTAAACAAACAAGGTATCTACCACGACTGTTTAAATGGGTAAACGTTTATCGGGCTAATACGTTGGGATCGCAGAGAAATGCTCTCCGCAGACCCATGCTCACAGCGTTATAAACCTTTTTCTTACTCAATATCAAGCCACACTTATTGTTTGTACTTCGGCTGTGAGTGTGTGTGCTCAGGATGAGTTTCGCTTGTTCTCGCTGTATCGCCGACACGGAAGCCTGTCTGCTCCTCGCAGCTCGAGCAGCAACGAGCCTCGCAACGAGCCTCGCAGCAACGAGCTCGCAGCAGCTCACAGCAACGAGCCTCGCAGCAGCTCGCAGCAACGAGCCTCGCAGCAGCTCGCAGCAACGAGCCTCGCAGCAGCTCGCAGCAACGAGCCTCGCAGCAGCTCGCAGCAACGAGCCTCGCAGCAGCTCGCAGCAACGAGCCTCGCAGCAACGAGCCTCGCAGCAGCTCACAGCAACGAGCCTCGCAACGAGCCTCGCAGCAGCTCGCAGCAACGAGCCTCGCAACGAGCCTCGCAGCAGCTCGCAGCAACGAGCCTCGCAACGAGCCTCGCAACGTCCCGACCAATCAGAACACAGTGGGCTCACAGGGAGGGGGGGGGGGGCAGGAGCTCCAACAAGCCGTGCAGGACAGAGAGTGAATACACAGAGATGCTGAATGAGAAACCAACGTGAGTTTGGAACATTGAACGATGTGAATCTATTCTAGACCTCAACAATGGGATCAGTAGAAATGGCCATGAGACCTTTAAGGTGCATTATTAGATTATGAAACCTGCAGTCCTTCTTTTCAGGTATCAGGTTATATTATTAAATAGATATTTATAGTTATAATTAGTGGCATTCCTACTTTCTAAATATGGACCATAAAGGAGCAACGGAGGAACAAATAAAGGTTGTTTTATTTGTATTTATTGTTTTGGGGTAAATGTAGTGTTTATTAAAATGCACAACACATTTAAATAAACAGTGTTTTCAACCGTGACTGAACTCCACCCTGACGGGCTGAAGAGATTTAATGTTTTGTATATTTTAAAGCATCGTATTATTTGTCAGTGCATTTTTTTTTTGATCGGGGAAAAGAAATATAAAACATTATAATAATTTAAAGACAAATAATAACATTTTGAATGGAAAACACATGTTTTTTTCTTTCTATTATATTTAATTATTTTAAATGATCCTTTTACACTTGTTTATTTTATTCAAGGCTCTCATAGGTCTTTAGAGTGTATTATTCAATGACATGTATTTATTATTATACCACAGGGTATCATAGACCTATAGTCAATTAAAACAAATTCATATTTACATGTTATTAACTGGAGCTGAGTCACCGGGACACAAAACAAACAACAACAAACAAAACAACAACAAACAGCTGGTACCGGCCCGGGCCTGTCGGTACCGGCAGACACACACACACACACACACACACACAACACACACACACCACACACACACACACACACACACACACACACACACACTTGGTCAGAGAGTCAGAAAGTTTGGGGTGGGGGCGCTACTGAGCCCCACACACACACACACTTCTCTCTCACACTCTCCTCTCTCTCTCTCTCTCACACTCTCTCACTCTCTCTCTCACACACACACACACACCACACACACACCCACACACACACACACACACACACACACACACACACACACACACACACACACACTCACGGTAAGCTAAACTTTACTCACTAATTTAGTCCTCTTTGTAAGTTTCCCCGGGATGACGTCACTCCGGAGAGAGAGAGAGAGGCCGCGGCGGGGCGGAGAGTCCCGGCCGAAAACCAGGCTCTATGTCCGGCTGTGATTCTGACCCAGAGCCGGTCCTGGTTGGCTCCGGTTCTTCTGTTAGGGGGTGATTGGGGGGGGGGGGTATAGTGACGGTAAACCGGAGAGTTACCGGAGAGTTAGAAACTTTAGAGAAAGAGAGGAAAGAGAGAGAGAGAGGCTGGCCGGGGCCTGGCCGCGCGGCGGTGTGCGAATGCGCGTCCCCGTGACGGAGGAAGGGAGGGGTGGGTCAGAAAGAGGCTGACCCGGAGAGAGGGGCCTGAATCCCCGCCCCGAGAGAGCCTCGACCCGCCCCTCCTCCGGAGAGAGGGCTCACTCTGACACACAATTCAGAAAACTTACTTTAGAAACTGTGGGAAACTTTCATCTGGTCCAAAAAACGCTTCATATAAACCTCAGTAACTCAGTGTCATCTGAACACACACACATTAAACTTATATTTAGAGTTTTAGTGACGTTTAAACTACCAGCAAATATTATCATTAATAAATCTATCCAGAATAAATGACCGTAAAACAACGTAGAAGTCATATAAAAAAGACGCTCTCTGAACCTGCCTGAGAGTTTTGCTAGTTTAAAGTTTTATTTGGTTTTAAAATAATGAATTTCATTTTCTGTAGAAATACTCTATACATTGTGAAAATGAGCTCCTGATAGTTAATTCGGCATACTTTTAACGCAAATGAAATATAATTAAATAAAGGGCTTATACACAAATATCATAATTAAAACAGCGAAAAACTTTCATCTCATCAAATAAAATGCTTCATATAAACCATTAAAACTCAGTCACATCTGAACACACACAATTAACAGATACCTTTTGTAATTAAGTCAGACTTAAACTCTCAAAATGTGAAATTCTTATTAAAAACATCACAAATAAATGACCATAAATCCACTTTGAAGTCATATAAAAAAGACGCTCCTGAACCTGCCTGAGAATCTCGCTATTTTTAAAGCAAGTAATTTACTTGTGAAATCATCGTATACAAAGTGAGCTTTAAATAGTTCATCCGGCTTACTTTGAACAGACAGAGGTCTCATTCTGATTTAAATCACTTTTACATACACAAAAGCAATAAGAACAGCTGTTAATCTCATCCAAAACATGCTTGATATAAACCTCCACACTCAGTCAGATCTGAACACACACACATTACACTTATATTTGTGGTTTTATTGAAACTTAAACTAACAGAAAATCTCATCATTATTAAATCCATCCAGAATAAATGACTGTAAATTACTGCAGAACCTGCCTAAGAATTTGAATGTTTTATTTTAATCCAGTCAAACTTTTACAAAGTGCTGTCAAAGTGCTGATTCTGCAGAATTATATATATATATATTATTGTGTAATAATTATTGATGCATTAACGTCTGAAACAGCTGGTAATGGTGGAGTTTTCTTTTAATTATAAAGTATAGTGACTTTTCAAATAAATGTAGTGCAGTGAAAAATGAATGAGAAATACTCAATACTGTACTTCAATACAGTGAAGTGCAGTGCCTCATAATTATACTTAAGTAAATGTTCCTTTCAGGTAAACACGTTTTCATCACCTGAGTTTCTGTGTGTGTTCCTGTCAAACATTACGAGTGTGTGTGTGTGTGTGTGTGTGTGTGTGTGTGTGTGTGTGTGTGTCTATAAAATGGGAGGGGTGGGGTCAGGAAACACCTGGAAGTCAGGAAACACACAACACACACACACACACACACTCACACACACACACACACACACACACACCACACACACACACACACACACACACACACACCCGTGTGAAAGACGGCAATTCATATAATAGAACCCTGGTCCACAGAGATGTAATGAGAGAGAGTCACCGGAGGGGCGCTGCTGTTCTACTGCAGTTGATGTTTGAAATGAAGTACCTTGGCGCCCCTGTGGGCTAAACATGAGAATTACACCAGGTCATTTGTGATAATCTCAAAGTAGCGGAGAAAAGTAATTATTCTAAATAAATAAAATTGTAAAAATTAAAAGTACAATAACTGTATTAATAATTATTTTATCTTATTGTATTTAATACACAATTTATATGTTTCCAGCTACTTGCTCAGCTCCTTACAGGGGCGGATCTAGACAAATATTCATGGGGTGGCAAGAGGGTGGAAAGAGGGTGGCAGGAGATTTTGAGGGGTGGCATCCCCTGGCAGAAGTATATGCTGATTGAATCGCAGTCATATCAATCAATGTTAACTTGGAAAGCCACAATATTGATATTTTAACTCAATAACATCAGGATACATTATTGTGGCACATCAGTGAATCCTTACATATAAATAAATAAGGTGGCAGACATAATTTAATGCATTTTAACTGAACAATAACTGAATGAGTGTTTCACTCTTAGACCAGCAGGGGAACCAAATCTATGCAGACTGCTGCAATGAGTACATGAACTAACTGTCTCATCGATGTTTGTCTGAATGGATATGATAATATTAACAATCATATTATTCCTATCAGCTGTCAATCACTGTTATGATTCACATATTCATTTATTATTGAATAAACTATATTTGTTGGAGGAGTTAATGATGAATGTTCCTCAAGATGCTTGCTCACCCTGCTTCAAATTTGAAAGACAAGTAATTATATCATGTATCAAAAGATCCAAAGGAACAGTTCAGCGCCCCACGACTTCATTGCAAACAGTTACAACCTTGACTTTACATCAGAAAGAACAAACATTAAAGAAGTGACTAACTGCATCAGTTAGGGTTAAAACACGTGTATTCAGCTCAAACATATACATCGCTGCAGTTATTATCCAGTGGAAAGCCCTTACCTACTGGCCTAGTTCAATCAAAGTGGTTACTTTCTGTTTGACACACCGTCTGATTTGACTTTCTCAGGACTTAAAACTGTGTTTTGGGGGCAGACCCCCACAAAGAAAAACAATTATTTTACACACGTAAGGTCATCTTAACAGTTTGTTATGCTCATCGAGTCATCCGTGAGCAAAGCATCAAGTTGGCGTGCCTATTACAGCTGAATGCAGCGATTACCATGTTGTTCAGCAACACGCCTCACAAGCTGATTAAGATCCACAGCTTTAGTGCGTTTTGATTCAATGCTGAGTGCAGCCAAACCTGACAGTCTCTTCTCTGTCAGTGTAGACCGCACCTCATTCCTTCCGTCTACTTGGGTCCGGATGCTTCTCGTTTTGCGTCCCCCCGTACAAATGAAATCGCCGCCAATCATCTTTCCAAGCTCGCGCCATATTTACAAGACTCGCGTCTTGTGCTGCATTCACTTGCCCTCGGACATTAGAGATTTTCTCTCATAAATGTCAGATGAGCCACAACTTTTATTTCAAAACAAAGATGCCGACTGGGGTGGCAGCCCGGTAGATCCGCCCCTGGCTCCTTATTATTTTCTTTTAATATTTTTAGTGGAAATACATGACAAACTGAAGTATTATTACAATGCTCCTGAAAAATATTAGTGTTAATTAATATTTTAAATATGAAAAAAATATGTATATAAACATTATACTTTTTTATTTATATTTATTGTTATAATTATTAATTATTATTATTATTTTTGTAACTCATATTTTTTTATATTCTAACATTGATTTCCTGTGTGCTATGATTTCCTCCTGGGAAAATGGAAAAATGTAGTTTTGTTTATAACTGTTCTTCTGAAGAAAGACACCTCATGGGATCTGTAATATAAAAAAAGACCTTACACATTTCTGTGAAAATACTCAAGAAAACCGATTCAGCGTTAGAGAAATGCTTCCTGTTTACGTGACTGAAAACCTTTAGTGCCACGGAAACAAATATGTAAACAAATATTCCTCAAAGGAAACGCGATAAAACATTTTCACACACGTACACACACGTACACACACGTACACACACGTACACACACTTCTTATGTGCAGACCAAGAAAATGTCCAACTTTGATAAAAACACAAAAATATAGTTTAATGATATATTCCCTTCACAGTGCAGAATTGTTAACTTAATAAAAATTCAAAATATTTTTACATTTTTCCCCTAAATTTTCTATTTAACTTTTTAACAGTTGTCTCAAAATATTGTAACTATAAAAAATTCAATCAACATTTTGTTACTGAAATATTTCAATTTACAATTATATCCGTTATTAGTTTTTCCTGAAATATTTAGAGTTTTTTTCATCCTCCAGAAAATATATTTCTATTTAAATGATTACAACATTTCTTTCAATATTACTTTTTCTCATGTGTAATTTCCAAAAGAGCTGCCTTGTTGGTTCGGGTTGAGAGCTTTCGTCCAATCAGCTGCCTCGTAGCACAACCATTAAGTGTCCAATGTTTGTAAGTAGTGGTATGCAAGAGAAGCGCAAACACATGGATTGATTTGTGCACAAAGACATAAATAATTATTATAATCTGCTTTAAGTTCAGAGCACCTTTGAATAAATAAAAACAACTAGCAAACTAAATATACAAAAATATATGCAAATCTCTTCGCCTCTGCAATCTCCCGAAATGCATTTTGGGTAAAAATTAACTATGATTAAATATCTTTGTTAAGAGATATGTGAATTTCTAAAGGAGCCTCCCTGTTGGTCTAGCTGTCATCCAATCAGATCGTTTCTCCTGGAATACAAAAACAAATTTGTCTCAAACAATCATTTTTTTCGCAAAATAGATCCAGCTTTCGTCCAATCAGGAGCCTCGAAGCACAGCCATTAAGTGTCCAATGCTAGGGAAGTGTACCATCATGGTTTGGGGGACATTGGGTGTTGGATTGAGTCTTCGTATAAAAAAAATGCCACCAAACTAGTCAAGCCTTCGTCCAATCAGGTGCCTCCTACAACCCCAAGAGTACCGTCATGGTTTAGGGGAACAAAATAGAAGAACTTTTCAAAATATGCCGACAAACCAATCAAGCTTTCGTCCAATCAGGTGCTTCGTAGGACACCCAAAAACTGTCCAATGCTAGTAAGTGTCCTTTGGAAGTGTACCATCATGGTTTAGGGGGACATTCGGCCTCGGACAGCCAATAGTTGGCGTTCTTCCTGCGGCACAAATACACATTTTGCTGAACTTTTTTAATAATAAAATAAAATAACGTTCCATGCTAGTCCATCATGGTTTAGGGGTACATTGGGTCTTCGCATATAAAATAGAAAAAAGTTTCCAAATCGTCCAATCAGGTGCCTGTTACCACTCCCAGAGTACCATCATGGTTTAGGGGGACATTGGGTGTTGGATTGGGTCTTCGTAATGAAATAGAAGGACGTTTCCAAATATGCAGACAAACTAATTAAGCTTTCGTCCAATCATGTGCCTCGTAGGACACCCATTAAGTGTCCAATGCTAGTAAGTGTCCTTTGGAAGAGTACCATCATGGTTTAGGGGGACATTGGCTGTTTTTCCGGCGGTTCAGTGATATGGGGCAGTGATGGACCCCCGGCGGCCGGACAGCGAGGTGCGTGCTTCCCTCAGGTTGTCCCTGAACCTGCGGGTGGAGTAGTAGTAAAGCACCGGGTTGATGGCGCTGTTGGACGCAGCCATGCACAGCGTCACGGCAACCACCCTCTGCAGCGGTGCCGTGACATCGCAACTCCAGCCGGCAAACGTGGCGTGAAGATGCACCGAACGCATCACGTGGTACGGCAGGAAACACACCACGAATGTCACCATCACCATAGCGACCAGGTGTACGGAGCGCCGGCGGTTGCATTCGCGAAGTCGTGCGGACGGACCCTCGGCGCCGTGGAGGCTTGAGCGTCTGGTGAGGCGGCGCACGATCCGACTGTAGCTCAGCACGATGGTGAGGAAGGGAAGCAGGAAACCGATCAACAGCGCCACGTAGTTCATGATCAGAACCCTCCATGATAAGGAGCGAGTCGGAGGGTCGAAGCAGTGGAAAACCCCCGATCTGAGAGAAGGACAAATCAAAAGGGATGTTTTGTATGTTGGGTAGGGGATATGTATTTTCTTTCCTTTGACAGACAAATTGTTCTGTGCTTTTTTTAATGTGCTGAAAGTGCCTTGTCTGCAAAATATCAAATGAAAAGATTTGTATATATATATATTTTTAAATGTAGGAAGTGAGAAGTAAACCACTATATTGCCAAAGGTGTGAATGTGTAATGAAAACCTAAATATCAATATTACACATAAAATGCAAAAAAGTTAATGGTGGTGACATTATATAATAATTATATAACATTTTATTGTATATATATATATATATATTTATTATGTATTTAATGAAAGATAAACAATAAAAATCTAAATCTAAAGGGACGTTAAAGATGAGTACTTTGGCGCCCCTGCAGGCTGGATAGGAGAATTACACCAGGTAAAACTAATGAAGGTGTGAATATGTTATAAAAATCTTTTTTAATGTAATTATTACACAAAATGTAAAAAGGGTAATGGTTGTGAAATTATCTCATTATTATATTACATTTTATTTTATATTTTTTATAATGTATTATATTAAAGCTCAACAATAAAAAAACACTTTTTTAGCATTTTTTTAAAATTAATTTTTAAAATGTAATTGATATTGGACACAGAAAATAAAACACATCAAAATGAAAGAAAAAATTCTATAAAATATTTTAAGTTTATTGGTTCCTGTCTCACCTGCAGATCCTTCCCTGGAGCAGGAAGGGTGCGGAGGCCACGCCCACAAACAACCAAACTCCCAAACAGACCAATAGGGCTTTAGTGGGCGTGGCCAGAGCGCGATGACGCAGGGGCCGTGTCACCGCGAGCCACCGGAGCACGCTCAGTAGAGTCAGGAAGAGGATGCTGCGCGGGAAATTATTTTATTTATATTATTTTAATATTACAACTTCTCTTCTTGAAATACCACACATTGTTTATGTTCTGCCTGAGACTATTGAATATTTCTTAAAATATTGCTAATAATACCATATTTTTCTGAAGATATTAATAATTTTTACCTCCGAATAAATAATATACTTCTTTCGTGAAACGATAAAAAAAAAATGTAAATAAAGATTTTTTTCTCGTAAAACACAACATTCTATTTTGAATTTAAACTTTTTTTTTCCAGTTCCAAAATGAATGCAAAAAACTATTTTTGCCAAAGTTTCCATGGTAAAATATTACAAATTGAATTTTGAACCTACTCTTCGAACACCTTAAATTAAGATTACTCCTTGATTGACTTGACTTGATTGAAAATATGTATTTTAGCCAGAAGAATAGTTGTATTTATCAACTGTGTGCGGTCCTCATCTAAAAGCCCAAATAAAATATTAAAGGTTGTAAATGTAAATTCAATATTTGCCCCAAATAATTTGCAAAACATTATGATTTGTGTGGAAAATTTTCATTATGAAGATTTATTTTTCTTTTAACCTCTTTTCCTTTCTCTTTCTTGATCCTCCTTAGCAACGGTCATTACAGTCCTTGGCAACGGTCATTACAGTCTTTGACTGTTGTACTGTATTTACAACGTGTCACATGTTCTGAATCGACCAATCAGAACTTTATTTAGCCTCCGTATTGTTTATGGTTGAATGTGGGCCGCGAACATTATTTTGATTCCTAAGTGGCCCTGAGTTGAAAAAGGTTGGGAACCGCTGCTCTAATATTACACATATCTGCTCTAAGTGTTAAAATGTACTTCAGTGTTTGTTACCTCGTGTACAGGTTGACGTAGAAGCAGTAGACGTAGAGTCTGCACAGCCAATCAGAAAAAGTCCAGACGCGTCCACTGAAGTAATAATGAAGCCTCAGAGGCAGCGTGAGTGAGAAGCTGAAGTCTGATAGTGCGAGGTTCGTCATGACGACACAGGAGGCGGAGCTTCTGCAGGGAAACAGGAAGAGATTACATGTGTATTATTTTTTTTAACCCTAATCCTAACCACCACTATTATTATTTATTTTAAAAAGTATATTATTATTTGTTTTTTCAACACTTTTATAACAATACTAAAAACACTAATATTATTATTTTATAACACTATTATTATTATTATTATTATCATTTACATTACTTTTTTTGTTAAATTATTATTATTATAATGATCAATAACAATATTATATATATTTGTAACGCTATTATTATTCTTTTTTAAAAAACATTTTTATAATCATAATTATTTCATTTATTCTTCAACGCTATTATTATTAATATTATTATTCTTATGTTATTCATTTTCTTTGGAGATTTTGAAAGATGTTTTCTCATAAATTAAACTCAACAGGAGGTACAAACTTAAGGTTTTGTAGAATATGATCTTTTCTTAAAGCATATTTTTAACATTAAAACAAATAATGACGTCTCCCAGTGAGAGCTGTGTTTCTTAGTCGTTTATTTACATTTGTTTTGTAAATGTAAATAAACAAATATGCAAAACCCTCATGGCCAACAAATATCAAATGATAACCTTCATTTTGTGGACAGGTGTAGACGCTGCTGTCTGAATGTTTGAGAGGGATGTAAATATAATCGGAGTTACAGCGGCTCTCTGTGTGTCATAAAGGCGTTAGTGTTGAGTTTGCAGTTTAATGCAAATTAAATTCAAACCGTCTCTTCTGAACGTTACTGATAATATCTGACCACTTAGAAACTGTGGAGATCATTTGTTTCTAACGACATCTCTCCTCAGTCTCATATTTACTGAGTGATATCTGCG
>JAAKFY010000006.1:178214-293214 GCA_011823955.1 Dissostichus mawsoni | reverse complement strand
TCTTTAACTTGTACTTTATACTCTGAGTGTTTAACAAGCCAAACACCTTTTAAGGCTCTGAATTTAAAGAACCTAAATATTAAAGGGCTTTATTTTGAAAGGTCGTCACTCACCGTTCATCCTGTTCTCATCTCTTTATTTCATTTCATTTTTATTCTCCGTCCCTCCGTTTATCCGTTTATCCGTTTATCCCTCTTCTCCTGCGGCGATAAACCCTCAGTGAGTGTCTGAGCGAGAGAGAGAGAGATTGTCTGTGCGTGTAATGGATTTCCTAGGAAGTGGGCGGGCATACACACACACCACACACACACACACACACACACACCACACACACACACACACACACACACGCACACACACACACACGCACACACACACACACACACACACACGCACACACACACACACACACACACACACACACACACAAACAAATATGAGTTGCGGTTAGATTCCTCTCTGGAATTTAAATGTGTCTAGAACCAATAGAAGTGAAAACGTGAACGAACATGCTTCATGTTGACACACACACACAACCACACACACACACACACAACACACACACACACACACACACACACACACACACACACACACACACACACACACACCTGGAGGCAATTGTTGTGAAATTGTTATAATTTTAGATTTTTATATTCAATAAATGTATTTGTAATACAGTCCTACAGCCAGCAGGTGGCAGCACAGCAGATTCATTTTGCATACAAATACTGTTATTAGCGATTCCTCTAAGAATGAAAGACATCGGAGACCTTAAATAATTCCCACGCCGCTCAACGCCGCACGGTTTCTCTCTCTCCTAAATCTCTACGATTCATCTTTTTTAGTTTTTGTGTTTTTAATGTTTCTCTTTTGCAAAAAATCTCTAATGATTTAAAAAAAAAATGTTAACCTGATTAAGTTTCACAATAATTACACATTTAGCAATAAAACAGCAAATAAATAACTGTAACATTTCCCATATGGGAGTCTTTTATAATATTTCACATATAACAATAACAAAGAAGCTTTCTAACTGGATTATCTCAGAATACTTAATATTTCTGAACATGAGGAAATACTTACTGAGGTAATAATTGTTATAATATAATAAAAAAAAATTGTAGATAAAAATACAAAAATAAAATAAAACATAATGAAATAGTAATTATAACAATCCAAAAATAATAATAATGATAATAATGAATTCATCAGAGTGTAAAATGAAGATAATCTCGAGGTGCTTAACATAAATTGGAAACAGTCGAATTAAATAAAATGTGTCCTGGAGTCAAATTTGTGAATTTTGGTTAAATAATATTGTATTAGACTTGCAATGCAGCTGACCGCCAGCAGGTGGCGCCAAAAACGGTTCACTTCAGAAGATAAGAAAATATCACTTCTTTTTTTTATAAATATTTGTATTTAAAGCGTTGCACTGCACTCGGACCAACATTTTTAACAGAGTTTTAATGTATTTCATATTACTGGTTGTAGTCAGTATTATTCAAGAGGAATATATGTTAATCCATCATCATTTCTGTATGCAGTTCAACAAAAGCCTGAGCCGAATATAAGTCACTATTAAATCAAATTAAACCTCCTTTTTTTGGTATAAAGCAGAAAAAGAAAAGCACAATGCCTATCGTAAATTATATATAAATATACACTGATTTTTTGCAGTAATTTGCCAAATTCTTAGTGTATTTCCTTTTTTTTGGGTATATTTTATTTGTTGGAATTGTTTTTATGATATATATTATTATTTTAAAGAATATTTAATAATACAAATAAATACATTTCTAATAATATATATATATTTTCTCCTATTTTATGTAGGCACTAAATATAAGTCATTGGGAAAACCTGCCAGACTAACTCTAGAAAAAAATCCCAAATCTTCCACAGCTGGTTTTTAAATGTTATTTATTTAGGGAAATACAGAAAAATACTTTACAACCCTCCAATTACAAACCTAGTTCAGTGGTCCAGAGTTTCATAGTGTAAGACAGTATTGTAAGTATCTAACAGAGCAGCAGGGGACAGCAGAGCTCTGCAGATCAACCTTTATCATCAGGGTTAAAACCATGGACGCGGGAAGGGGTGCTGAGGGGGCTGCAGCACACCCCATCTGTTGGCGGAGAGTTGTAACTGCAACGCCAAAAAGTCCACTAAACAAATCAATACAAAAGTTTTATTTTGAGTTACTATTTTTGAGTTATCATTTTAGTGTAAGCAGTCTATAAAAGCTTCACTATATAAGAGAAAGTGATAATGCGGTGTGCTTCTTCTGTTGCTCTGCTATAGAAAAGAAGCTCGTCAGTGCAGACAAGATCAGGGATGGGAGTTTTATGAAAGGAGGGTTTAAGAACTGGCGAAAGGCAGAGGAAACATTTAGGGAGCATGAGAAGTCCCATCAACACACAGGCCGTCAACAAACTGGCAGCATTAAAACGAACACCGATGAAAATGCTCTCACAAGCTGTTGCTAAAGACCAAATGACTGCATTTAATATGACGTTATACAGGCCGCCCCTACACGCAGATCAGCAGACTGCGTGGGGCCTCACCTCGCGGATGGGGCCTCATTTTGCGGAGGGAGCCTCATCTGAAGCGCAAACACCGGTACACCTACAGTGTAAACGCCACAGTTTCGCCGCTGCGACGCTCCACTAGCAGCCCCCCCCCCCCCGCACCCGCACCCCACACCCCCAACTCTGACTGACTTCCTGCGTCCCTGGTTAAAACATGAGATCAGTTATGAAAACACGTCAGAATCTACCAGTGTATTCTGTATTAACATGCATCGCAGCATTAAGAGTCATGAACTCCCTCTTTCTAACTCAAGCTAATGATAACAATGAGTGAACCGTTCAGATCGAGCTCCAAACACACATTTCCTGGATCTGTGAACTTCCTTGTTGTATTTGTAATACGATACGATAAACTTTATTGTCCCCAGAAACATGTGAAGAGATGAACTGATGCCAAACAGGATGGTTTACATACTTTAGAGACACACACAAACACACACACACACACACACACACACACACACACACACACACACACACACACACACACACACACACACACACACACACACACACACGCACGCACACACGCACGCACGCACGCACGCACGCACGCACGCACGCACACACACGCACGCACAAACACACCGTCACCGGAGGGGCGCTGCTGTTCTACTGCGGTTGATGTTTGAAATGAAGTACTTTGGCGCCCCCTGTGGGCTAAACATGAGAATTACACCAGTTGATTTGTGATAATCTCAAAGCGGGAAAAAGTAATTATTCTAAATAAATACAATTGTAAAAAATAAAAGCAAAATAACTACATTAATAATTATCTTATTTTATTTAAGACAAAATATATATATTTCCAGTCCATTTCCCAGCTCCTTATTATTATTTCCTTTTAATAGTTTTTTAGTGGAAATACATATGAAAAGTGTGCAATGCTGCTGAAAAATATTAGTGCGAATGAATATTTTAAATATGAAAGAAATAATGTAGTTTTGTTTATAACTGTTCTTCTGAAGAAAGACACCTCATGGGATCTGTAATATAAAAAAAGACCTTACACATTTCTGTGAAAATACTCAAGAAAACCGATTCAGCGTTAGAGAAATGCTTCCTGTTTACGTGACTGAAGACCTTTAGTGCCACGGAAACAAATATGTAAACAAATATTCCTCACATATAACATTTCAAACGCAATGAAACATTTACACACGTACACATAATAATTAATGGGTTTCATTTATAAAGCACTTCATATTTGACTTCAAATCCCGAAGTGCTACAAGCAGTGAGCATGGACAATATAAAAACACGTACACACACGTACACACACGTACACACACACGTACACACACGTACACATGTACACACACGTACACACACGTACACACACGTACACACACTTCTTATGTGCAGACCAAAAATGTCCAACTTTGATAAAACACAAAAATATAGTTTAATGATATATTCCCTTCACAGTGCAGAATTGTTAACTTAATAAAAATTCAAAATATTTTTACATTTTTCCCCTAAATTTCTATTTAACTTTTTTAACAGTTGTCTCAAAATATTGAAACTATAAAAAAATTATTCAATCAACATTTTGTTACTGAAATATTTCAATTTACGATTATATCCGTTATTACAGTTTTTCCTGAAATATTTAGAGTTTTTTTCATCCTCCAGAAAATATATTTCTATTTAAATGATACAACATTTCTTTCAATATTACTTTTTCTCTTGTGTAATTTCCAAAAGAGCTGCCTTGTTGGTTCGGGTTGAAAAGCTTTCGTCCAATCAGCTGCCTCGTAGCACAACCATTAAGTGTCCAATTAAGTAGTGGTATGCAAGAGAAGCGCAAACATGGATTGATTTGTGCACAAAGACATAAATAATTATTATAATCTGCTTTAAGTTCAGAGCACCTTTGAATAAATAAATACAACTAGCAAACTAAATATACAAAAATATATGCAAATCTCTTCGCCTCTGCAATCTCCCGAAATGCATTTTGGGTAAAAATTAACTATGATTAAATATCTTTGTTAAGAGATATGTGAATTTCTAAAGGAGCCTCCCTATTGGTCTAACTGTCATCCAATCCTCTAAATCCTGAAAACATAAGTAATAATGTGGCACCCTCTAGAGGTCTGTCTTATTACTGCAACAACACTTGACTTAGTTATAATTTCAACTGATTTAATTTAAATATAAATATATATAATGATTACAAATTAATTACTTTAAAATAGTCACAAACTTATACCTAATGGTACAAATTACTTTAAAATGACCTACATTTATATGATGAATGTGTACTTTACTGGATTATCTCAGAATACTTAATATTTCTGAACATGAGGAAATACTTACTGAGGTGATGATTGTTATGTTATTAATAATCATAATAATAATAATAATAAATTGTAGTAATACAAATTTAAAAACAAAATAAAATATAATAAAATAGTAACTATAACAATAAAAAATAAAAAAATAATAATAATGAAACATAAGAAAATAATAATGATAATAATGTATTCATCAGAGTGTAAAATGAAGATAAATCTCGAGGTGCTTAACATAAATTGGAAACAGTCAAATTAAATAAAAATGTGTCCTGGAGTCAAATTTGTGAATTTTGGTTAAATAATAAAATGTATTAGACTTGCAATGCAGCTGACCGCCAGCAGGTGGCGCCAGTTGTTCTTTATATATATTTGTATTTAAAGCGTTGCACTGCACTCGGACCAACATGTTTTAATATCATTTTAATGTATTTAATATTAATGTTTGCAGTCAGTACTATTCAAGAGGAATATATTTTAATTCTTCCCATTTCTGTATACAGTTCAACAAAAGCTGAGCCGAATATAAGTCACTATTAAATCAAATTAAACCTCCTTTTTTGGTTATAAAGCAGAAAAAGAAAAGCACAATGCCTATCGTAAATTATATATAAATATACACTGATTTTTTTTGCAGTAATTTGCCAAATCCTTACTGTATTTCCTATTTTTTGGTATTTTATTTGGTGTAGAAAAATGTTATAATATATTGAATAATATCAATTACTTAAATAAATACATTTCTAATAATATTTCTAATTTTTGTCCTATTTGTTGTAGGCACTAAATACAATTCTTTGTGAAAACCTGCTCGACTAAATTTATATATTTTTTAAAAGAATCTTCCACAGCTGATTTTTATTTATTTGTATTTAGGAAATACAGGTAAACACTTTACAACCCTCCAATTTAAACCTGGTTCAGTGGTCCAGAGTGTGATAGGGTAAGACAGTATTAGATGTATTGTTAATATCTAACCGAGCAGCAGGGGGCAGCAGAGCTCTGCAGATCAACCTTTATCATCAGGGTTAAAACATGAGTTCAGTTATGAAAACACGTCAGAATCTACCAGTGTATTCTGTATTAACATGCATCGCAGCATTAAGAGTCATGGTTAAGTGTCTGTCTTTTAAATCTTGTGTCTGTAAAAATGTAAACGGTGTGTTAACCAGTGCATTTAATGTTGAAAGAGGGGTTAAGCAGGGGTGCCCTCTATGAGCAGCTCTATGCGTGCTAGCCGTAAGTCCATTAATTAAACTAATAAACAATGACAAGTTAATATCAGGAACACCAGTTGGCCATGCGCCCAAAATACCTGCCATCGTCTATGCAGATGATGTCACTGTTATTATAAAAAACCGGATGTTCTAACAAACCACTTGAACTTAAATGAATTGGCATCAGGAGCTAAATTTAAACCACAACAAAACTGAAGGTGTTTGGGTCGGCGCTGACGATGCCAAAAGGGATATAAACATTCAAGTGAAAAAAGAAATTAAAATACTTGGATTAACTTGTTGGGGCAATCCAGCACTCACAACAGGGAAGAATGAGACAGAGAGGAATCAATAAAACACAAACACAGAAATAGTTGAAATTAATCATTATTATTTAGTTGCGCAACACCAAATAACAATGGGGAAACATTACCTGCTCTCAAGCAATCACACAGCAATGCTCCCACGAATACCAGAAACACAGGGCAGATATAGGTTTGCTAAATGACACACGAACATGTTCCCTAAACATGTTTAACGCACACACATTGTCAGGTCTCCTGAACTTGGACATGTTCCAGATGTCGAAAGGTCATCATCTCATGAGGTCTTTAGGAGTCTTGCAGGATATGAATTATCCAATTAACTATATATACGTCTGCACATGAACGCACATACATTTCTTTACATTAACTAACACACCAGCCTCAATGTTTTCCCTCTAACTCTATTATAATCTAAACATCCTCTTTGGCTAACTCTGGCACATTTACAGACATGTTCATTAATGTGCACTGTCCCTTAAATAAATGAATAAATAAATAAATAAAAAAATAAAATAAATAAAATAAATAAAATAAATAAAATAAATAAATAAATAAAATAAATAAAATAAATAAAATAAATAAAATAATAAATAAATAAAATAAATAAATAAAATAAATAAAATAAATAAAATAAATAAAATAAATAAAATAAATAAAATAAATAAAATAAATAAAATAAATAAAATAAATAAAATAAATAAATAAAATAAATAAATAAAATGTGTCAGCTCACTTTAAGTGAATAATTAGCAAAGAGACAATTAGCCTCTTGGCTCTGAAACTGTAATTTAATAACATACCTAGTTACTATGACTAGGTCCAAGATTGATATAACAAACTATTTGTAACAACAACGGTGCTGAACTCAACTGGGAGATCAAACTAAGCGAAGTCAAAGAACAAGTAAAAAAATGGGAGAATCAAAATACAAATTATAAATCAAGATTAAACATAATAAAATCATTCATACTTAGCAAGATCCTTTTTCTAGCAAACATCTTCCCCCACCAGCCCAAATAATGAAGCAACTAAACAAACAGTGTGTCAATGTGGTGTGGGGTACAACAAGGGAAGTCACTAAACGTTATTTATTATTCAAAAGTAAGGAATATGGAGGCCTGGGAGCCATAGACCTGCATTCAACTCAAAATGACCTTTGTACAGAATATTACAGCTGCAATAAATAGGAAAGCACCTTGGGCTGAGGATGGAACAAAAGAAGAGGCAGAGCTACAAATTGACCCTACTCCAAATAGTTTATGCTGACCTCATAACTGAATTTGCACATTTAGAGATAGAAATACAAAAACCTAACACCTGATGAAGTCTTGAAATTAGTCAAAAGTAAGCAGCTTTCAGAGAGCATGAGAGACGTGAGGTGGCTGATATCGGTTAACAGACTTGCGGTCAGAGCTGTGGTCTCATGGAGCTGCTGTGTTAAAACTACAACATGTCCCATGGTTAACTGTGAGGAGGACGAGACTCCACCTCCTCATGGACTGCTGCAGAGGCGAGGAGGTGTGGTCCCTCAAAAGATGGACATAAAACACAGGAACTTTTTCGGCTTGTCATTTGCATCACGTGTATGAAGATCTGGAAAACAAGATGCAAGATGATATTAAATCAGAGAACAATAAGTAGCTACCCCATCGTGAAACCGGCTATTACCGAACTAAGAAGAAGAAAAACCCTGGACACATCCCAGACTCAGCCATGGGGCATTTTGAGTCTGTGACCGAATATCTCACTGGAATATAAACGTGCTCTCGGTTCATGTTATTTATATATGTATGCGTCGGTGTGTTTTGTGTGTTATTAATGTAACTTTTGTATATCATGTATTGCTCAAAATATCTAAAATAAAGTTTTTATTAAAAAAATGAAGAGTCATGAAATCCCTCTTTCTAACTCAAGCTAACGATAACAATGAGTGAGCCGTTCAGATCGAGCTCCAATCACACATTTCCTGGATCCGTGAACTTCCTGGTTTTACATTTGTAATACGATACGATAAACTTTATTGTCCCCGTAAGGACATTTGTTCTGGACTGTCCTGCAGTTCAGCATACTATACATACACACACATAATACACATTAAAATACATTCACATATCATCAGTCATGCTCCGTTTGAACAAACACTGACGCACTGGAGACCTGTTGCGCAACCCTCATGGACAACATTTAAAAGAACATTACATGTGAGGCTGAGAAGCTTAATGGCAGGAATGAGTGCTTATAGGTTCAGCTCGTGGGAACCCTGAATCTGTTTTATAAGCTGCACGTAAAGAAGTTCGGAGGGAAAAGATGTGCATTCAAAACCTGCAGAAACACACACTGAGCAGAGAGAGTGTGTGTGTCTGTTTGTTTCACAATAACAACACTTTGACCTCCTTTCAGTCGGTTTCACAGGTTGAACACCGACATGTTTCTGCAGAGAAACTGAGCAGAGAAAAACAACCGCCCTAAAACTGCGCGTGATTTATTTATCTACTCTCTGATTTCAGGAGTTTCTATACGTTTTAAAGCATCTCTTCCTCTCCTGCCTCCCATCATGAAAGCACGCTCTCACCGTGCAGGAGGTGAAACTAAATCAAGGTTTTATCTTTAGTTTCTGCTCAAACAGAAGAGAGAAAATGAGGAAGACGGCTCTGTGTTTGTAAAGATGGCGGCTGGTTGCTGTTTTGCAGGAAGTTGAAGTTTAAACTGTGTGTTGAAATATGAATTATAAGTAAAGTTAAAATGACTCAAAATAAAAATAAATTGATTTAAATCTTCCGTACATACAAATAAATAAATACACATTTTAAAAAAGAAACACGTCTTGAATCCGAAAGCATTTTTTAACTTGATATAATAATGAAATATATATATTTTTAAAACATACACATCAAACTTATTCATAAAAACTATTTAAATTAATTTAAATAATAATCATATTAGGGGTGGATATATTATATAATAATTAAATAATTAACCCAACTCCCCAAAAAACTATCAAAACACTGCATCAAAACTATTCAAATGGATATGAATAATAGTTGATTGCAAACTGGCAGCAGGACAGGGATATATCTTCATGACATTTCAATAAATGACAGAGACTTCAAGGAAGCACCAAGTGACTCTTCAGGTTCTTATGATCAATATTTATTCATTCTCTCGTTGACTGGAAACAGAAACTTAAGGCAGACGTCTCATGAGATGAAAGGCAAATACTCAGTTTTACATCTCTATATTTGCATTCATTTTAATATTCTTTTCCATATGGAAGAACCGAGCGCTCTGTCCTGCAGGAACACGGAATATAAACCAGGCTTCACTTTATCATTGAATACAGATTTCCTCCGTCAGCTGTTGTTGTTGTTGTTGTTTAGGCTCAGCAGGAAGTGTTCAGACTTGTTTACATGACGAATGAAACCTTCATTGTGTCCCTGAAAGCACCGCCTGACAGAACTTGATAGGCCGGTTCCTTTTGGATTCCCCTCATGGAAACAGAAAGCTGAACTAAAGCACTTCTCATTTGTACACTGTAAAGAAAGTAGTAAATATAAATTGTAAAGCAGGAATATCACTGAGTGTTTTTCAGTGTAGTTTGAGCACTTTTTGAGTACTTTTACTGCCATTAATAACAAACTCGTGACTCACATACAGAGCATTTGGTAAAACTAGTTCCCTTTAACAACACACTCTGCGTCATGGAGTTACACCAAGAGCAATTTCCAGAGTCAGGGACGTGCACAGGTACGGGCTAATGTTGCCCGGGCAACGGCCCTTTTGCCATTTTTGTTCATCTTAATTAGTGAGTTTATTTAAGGTAATTATAGAAGCCCTATTTTATCAGTGTGTCTGCACAGCAGTTACAATGGTCAAACTACATTAAACAGAATTGTCCCCATTGTTTCTTTAATAGTTTCTAACATTAGATATTTTAATGAGATATGGACCGCAAAACTAAAAATGGGCCTGAATTACGAATTTAGCAGTTGGACATAAAAGTCAACTGAGTGTCACTTGCAATGACAGTGTTGTGTTTTTATTTTATGAACCTTTAACATTAAAAACAAGTTAGAATTTTCAAAAGGTCTTGTGTTTTTTTTCGGAGGGAGGGGGGGCCTTTTTCCAGTTCAGAGCAATAGCCCCCCCAAATGTCTGTGCACGTCCCTGTCCAGAGAGAGAAATAAACTAATGAATAACAGGAGAATAAATAATAGAATAATATCTACAGTGTGATTAAACCACTATGTTGGATTTCCAGTGTCTATGTGATTTATTTAGGAACATTTCAATGGATTTTCTTATAAAAGGTCACAGAGTTTCTGCTCGATGACCCTGAACGCCTCGTTTACAGCAAACAGTCTGCGGGGTTTACCCACAAACAGACGAGAAGAGGGTGGAAACACACAATCATTTGTGCTTTTATTCACGTCTTAATGTGTGCTTATGTGTCTGTTGATTGTGTATATATATATGTATATATATTTTATACATATTTTTATATATATTTGTATTTCGTATTCCTCTGGATTGTGGGAAACGGTATTTCGATCTCTCTGTACACACAAACTGAAAGATTGATAATCAAGTTGACTTTGACTATTTAGTTTTTCATTCCTGCACATATTATTCCACTTCTATGTAAATACTGCTATATTTGACTATATATTGTAATATATGTTTTAATGTGACTATAGTTTCTTCAAATAGTTTCCTATCTGTGTTTTTTATTTGTATGTACGCACAACAACACCTCAGTCAAATTCCTCGTACGTGTCACCTGGTGATAAACCTGATTCTGGAACTACGTTCACACCAGGAGTAACACTCAGAGCCATCGGCCCCATCTGTGTCGTGCTAGCTTGTCAGGAAAAGACAAATAATGTTGAATTCTGCTTAATTTCAGAAAGGAACATTCATAAGAGCCAAACTCTCCATCCAATCGTAGAGAAATTCAATTCTTCCAGAAATCTCCAAATGTCAAACTATTTGAATATCTAATCTCAGCATGGATTGTTCGTTGTTATCATGACTGAGTTTAGTGTTTTCTCTTTGGACACACTGATAGGGATTGAACTGTGACTTCGCTGTCAGTAAAACTTTGTGTAACGAGAGGTCATCTTCTCACTGATGAACCAGAATACTGCCTGAGTATTGATGTGTTCTAACATTTGTACACCGTGTCAGGACTCAGAGCGTCGTGACTCAGAGACTAATGATTAGTCCCAGCGTCATCAGGGCGTTCGATTCAGAGACCAAACAAAGCTTACTGAGACCTGGAGGATCTCATGAGGAATGATTCAGGTGACTAACATTAAGAGAAGAAGTCTGAAATGTAACCAGAGAGATGGCAAAAGTACACACATCCTTTACTCAAGTAGAAGTACACACATCCTTTACTCAAGTAGAAGTACACACATCCTTTACTCAAGTAGAAGTACAGATACTCGTGTTTAAAAATACTCTGGTAAAAGTAGAAGTACTGACTAAACTTCTTTACTCAAGTCAAAGTAAAGAGGCTTTGAAATGTACTTCTGTAAAAAGTACCCATAACGAGCAGCTGTTTTAAAGAGTACCTGACCTGACCTGAACACGGATCGTGTTCAAATCAATAGGCACGCAATGACTCTAAATAATAATGATCACGCCACCAAACACACATTCAGACTAAAGGAACCAGCCTGTTTGGAACATGGAAGAAGTAGAAAGTACAGGTATTTGGGTTCAACATGTAAGAAGTAGAAAGTACAGGTATTTGGGTTCAACATGTAAGAAGTAGAAAGTACAGGTATTTGGGTTCAACATGTAAGAAGTAGAAAGTTCAGGTATTTGTGTTCAACATGTAAGAAGTAGAAAGTACAGGTATTTGTGTTCAACATGAAGAAGTAGAAAGTACAGGTATTTGGGTTCAACATGAAGAAGTAGAAAGTACAGGTATTTGGGTTCAACATGGAAGAAGTAGAAAGTACAGGTATTTGGGTTCAACATGTAAGAAGTAGAAAGTACAGGTATTTGGGTTCAACATGGAAGAAGTAGAAAGTACAGGTATTTGGGTTCAACATGAAGAAGTAGAAAGTACAGGTATTTGGGTTCAACATGTAAGAAGTAGAAAGTACAGGTATGTTGAGAGCATGGCATTTTGTTGGCAGAAAAAGCAGATTGTTCATCACACAAAGACTCTCACAGAAATGCGCCACGATGCAACTCCTCCCCTCTCACGCTCTCACGCTCTCACGCTCTCACGCTCTCACGCTCTCACGCTCTCATGTGTCAGAGGCCGGTCAGGAAACCAGGCAACATCATGACTGAATTTCCTCTGGCGGTTACTGGAGTTCAGATCAGGCTGCAGAGGCTGTTTGTCAGGAAACGCCCTGACGCTCCGGGTGGGGGGAGCACACAGATCATTAACTCTACTCAGATCCCACACGTCTGAAGGAGAAGCAGCTAAATATGTTTGTTTGGATGTCAAATGACTTCAAAACTTCACAAACTGCCTTATAGTCACATTTTCCTGTGGTTTCTGTGCAGGAATCATGATTTGTGAAGCTGCCAGATGGATATAGAGGAGTAAAAAGTGCACTCTTAAATGCTGTGGGATACAGAAGTAGCTCAGATGGTACTGAAGTAGAGTTCTGATATGAAGCCTTTAAAAGCTTATGAAACCCAACATGACTCTAAAACAGGATCAGGAAATGACTGATGCCGGGTAAAGTCACGGGGGTTTTCCGTCATATTAAAAACAATTATTTCTGAATAAATGGTAATCCACCTCAACCAGGGCTACTGGAGGTGCAGCTAGGGGAGACTGCGCCATCCCATTTAGGAAAAGTGCATTTAGCCAGGCTGTCTTTTCATTCCACGCATCCCATCAATGGAATTCAATACCACCACCTATAAGAGAATCCTCATCCTACTACACATTCACGCAGTGTTGAAAAGTGGCTCATTGATGATCAACAGTGTCAGCACTGATGTGTGGGTGTAGGTGTTAGTATGAGTGCGTATTGTGAATGTTTTATTTATTATCATGACTTGCTCTTATCTGTATTCAGTGATGTCGTCTATTTATTTATTTGTTGGTATAACAATGTAGTGGTATTTTAATTCTTGCTTTTAGGATGCCTATCACCATCTGGCAAAGGGACTATCGGGGAAAACTAGCCTTTTGGCTCATTCGAGTACTTTTACATGTTTTTAATATGTCGATTAATGTACACTGTCCATTGTTTTAAATCAATCAATTCAATTCAATAAAACTATTTTGATGGTTAAAGAGATGTTTCAGACTTCCGGTTTGCCTAATGGAGGAGTAGGTCGAACCCCGGGAGAGCTCTGTTGAAATCCTGTAATACTACAGTATACTCGCTTAATTACGACAACTAACGTGTGCAAACGTGTCTAAAAGACAAACGAACATGGGGAAATCTACTAAGAAGCAAAGTCAGCCTGCAGACGACAAATCTTATGAGAGTGACACAGGGGACCGCACGGGAGCTAGCCAAAATGAGGAACATGTAGCTAACCACGCTCCGCTAACGCTAGCTGCCATGGAGAAACTTTTCCTCTCAATGGAAGAGCGCATTATTGCAAAACTGTCCGTCCAACTCTCGGCTGACCGCGCCACCATTGACCGGCACGACCAGACAATCCAAGGCATGGAAGTGGAACTCAACGGCATGGAGACCAGACTGCAAACCGTCGAATCCACCTGCACAGCCATATCCAGGGAACATCCAGGGTTTTGTAGCTTGTAAAAAAAAAAACTTAGTGATGAAATGTTCACTTGCAGAAAAATATATATTTTTAAAATATATTTTCCATTACAACTGCAACTTGGTTATTACAACCTCTCAAATCAGTCATTACAACTTCACGAATCTGCTCTGTGGCAGTATAAACCGACAAATCTGCAGCCTTGACTTTTGCTACACTTCTTGCAATGAATGTGTCACAAAAGTAATTTTCACCTGTATATGTGGGGGGAGGGAGGGAGGTTGGAGCGAAGGGGCGGAGCTATCAGAACGACGAGGCTCTCGGGTCAGTCACACAAGTGACTACTGTTGCCCCTTTCACACCAACGGAGCTCCCGTTCTAGCTGTTATTGATCATTTTGGAGGGGGCAGATGTTTTGTTTTGTATTATAGCAGCTATCAGATGGAATCAATACATGGGCTGCACAGGTTGTCATGTCCGACTATCACAAGTAGAATCATAATGAAAAATACGCCGGTAAAATGTGCCTGTAGAAAACGGCTTAGGCCTATGCCACAAGTTATAGCAACAAGCTACAAGTAGCCTATTCAATATAGTCAGTTTAGCTTCGGTTGCTATGCTAACATCACCCATTTTATACCAGAGAAACTTTCATAACAGCGTTATGCCAAACAGCTTTAATTCATACTGAAATACATTCACTGATGGGGAATTGGGGATATGTATCAGCTGCTTGTGTGACAGTCAGACAGTGAATACACGATCATCGACCCGACGCAGTCCCCCATTGTTGTTGTTGTGAGCGAAGCACGGAGCTAGAACGGGAGCTGCGTTGGTGTGAAAGGGGCAACAGTAGTCACTGTGTGTGACTGACCCGAGAGCCTCCTCGTTCTGATAGCTCCGCCCCTTCGCTCCAACCTCCCTCCCTCCCCCCACATCTACAGGTGAAAAATACTTAGCGACACATTCATCGCAAGAAGTGTAGCAAAAGTCAAGGCCGCAGATTCGTCGGTTTATACTGCCACAGAGCAGATTCGTGAAGTTGTAATGACTGATTTGAGAGGTTGTAATAACCAAGTTGCAGTTGTAATGGAAAATATATTTTAAAAATATATATTTTTCTGCAAGTGAACATTTCATCACTAAGTTCATTTTTTTTCTACAAGCTACAAAACTTTTTTTTTTCTTCTGTGACTTCACATTGGGTTCACAGATACGTGGATATTTTATACAAGTGTAAATGTATGCACACAAGCTCAGATTTCTTTTCTGCAAGTGCTCACATCAGGTTTTACACGCTCTCGCATTTTGCACCATATCTACCTTCATACACACATGGCATTAAATCCGTTCGTACTCTGTATGTAGATGGGAAATTTGGATCATTTACACAACTCTGTCAATTATTTAATTTACCACAGTCTCACTTCTTCAGATATCTCCAGATTAGACACTTTGTTAAGACAAATATCTCTTCTTTCCCTGACATCCCAATGGACAACGCAACTGATCATATTCTCTCACTATCGCCGGGTAGCAAAGGGCTAGTCTCTCTTCTCTATAATAGTATAAACAATATCGTTGCTTTATCTCTGCAACATGTCAGGAGTCGTTGGGAGAATGACATTGGTGAGGAAATGGCAGACGATCAATGGCAGAAAGTGCTTGACTTATACATACCTCTTCCCCATGTGCTAAAGGCATAGATTGATACAACTCAAAATTGTTCTGAGAGTGCACTTTACCAAAGCAAGGCTGGCGAAGCTGTTCCCTGACCTAGACCCTTCATGCCCTCGCTGTAACAGTCAACCAGCAGATCACATTCACATGTTCTGGTCCTGTCCCAACCTCAGCTCATTTTGGGGAAACATATTCATTGCATACTCAAGATTATTCAAAAAGACATCACACCCAATCCTGTATGTGCTTAATTTGGCATCACCTCTTAAACCGGCAACCTTAAAGGTAAAACTCAGGCAGTCATAGCATTTACCTCCTTGATTGCCAGGTGCCTAATTCTCCTGTCCTGGAAGGATCAGGCACCTCCTAATTGTACCAGATGGATAAGAGACACTATGCACTTCCTTAAACTTGAGAACATCCGGTACACTCTGAAAGGCTCTGTGCAGAAGTTTACAAAGATTCGGACCCCTTCCTAAATTATTACGATAGTTTACAGATCCCCCTAAACCAGGATGACTAGAGCAATAGTTTGTGGCAGCAGCAGGACCCCAGACCCCCCCCCCTTTTCTTCTTCTTTTTTATTTTTTGGTTATTGTACTTTTTCTGGGACGGGTGGGGAGGTTTGGGTGGGCGGGACTGGTGGGATGGAGGGGTACCATGCAATGCTATTGAATGTATATTTATTCTGATTTTGAAATCTCAATAAAAGCTATTTAACAAAAAAAAAGATCTTTCAATGTTTTATCAATAAAGTTATGTTTAGTCCATTTTTATTTCTTTTGAAAATTGTTAATATTGTTCTCTCTTAAAATGTGTATTTGTATTGTATGCCCTGTACAAATAAAACAATTAAGGAAACAAATCAGATATAATGTTTCTAATATCTTTTTAATTTTGTAATTAAAAGAGTATTTTTTATATTTGTATTTTTACTGAAACTGCTTTGATGTTTTAGAAGATTTTAAATAATTGTGCCTGTTGTTCTTCTTCTGAATAAATGATGTTAGAGTGCAGCTGAAGGGTTAAAGTCATGGTTAGAGACGTCATTATAATCAGAGAGCGGTCTGAGCTCCACCTGCTACTTAAAGATAACCAGATGACACTCACAGATATTTAAATGTTGGTCATGCTGTCGGTATCTCACTCCTCGTTGAGTTTCGTTCTCTCCCACAGCTTCAGCTCAACTCAGTCATCAAGGAAACTGAAGAAACCAGAAAGCCTCGTTTATATCCCAAAAAACAGGAGAAAAAGAACTCAGCCCTTCAGTAAAAGTAGAAATACTACAGGCTGAAAAACTCCATTACAAGTGAAAGTCCTGCAGTAGAAATGTTACTTAAGGAGAACATGTTATCAGTCCAATGTACTTAAAGTATCTCGATTCAGTATTATAGAATATTAATATTCTGTGTTCATGTATATTTGATGTACAGCACTGCGTCATCAGCACATCGCAGGTTTTTATACGTAAACGGGTGTCAAATAAATATAGTGAAGTAAAAAGTGAGCAGTAGAGCCTTCACATGCAGGAGAAGTATAACGTAGCAGACTAAGGAAATACTCAAGTTAAGTTAAGTCAAAATAGGACTTAATATGTAGTTACATCAAAACACTTAAAACATCACATTTTGAAACTTTTGTATTCTTTTAGATAATCAACAGGCTCAGCATTTAAACGCTGACCTTTGAAACCTTTGAAACCTTTATTATTGGCTTTTTCAGTAATAATGTAGAACGTATGAAATAGAAATGGCTCATTAAGACATCACGAGTCGAGCTGAGCGTAGAGTAAAGAGATAAAGTGCAAACTGGGAACTCCCTAAGACAGAACTAAGTACTTTCAGCTTCACCTCCACACACTGCAGACCTACATGAGGAGGGAAACACTCAGTAACATGTCTTTAAAGTACATTTCAGACAGAATATAAGGTGCTTAAAGTTTTAATCTTGAGATATGAAAATAAGAACACATGATATATACAAGTAGAACTTCAGTATACTAAAGTAAATACAAAAGATATCCCTGAAATACATGACACAGTTCAGAGCAAGCTGTGTTTGAGTTTTAAGTACATTCACTTTCTGTTCTCAAAGGTAAGTGCAATTTATTATCATCTGACATTGATTTGATTCATTATCTGTGAATGCTCTGATTCAAGTTCAATTATTTAACATTGAATCGACTTCTTATAGTTTTTAAACCTTTAGCACTTTCATGTTAAACAGGTGCTGGGTTTGATTTCATTCTTTCATATTTCATGTAAATCTAGTTTTAGAAAATATATAAACATTTTAAAGTCTTATTCAAAACAATCATTTACAGATTTACCCAGACATTTCCCTGATGCATATTTTAAAAGTGTATTTAGTATAGTAGAGATATACTGGAGATATTAGCTGCACATACATAAACCTGAATATTTCAGGAGCTATAAGTAAAAACAAAGCACGCGTGAAATATATCACCGACACGATAGATACACATTTTAAGACCTCTTTACACCGACTTTAAGATTGAAATCACCTGCTGATATTTAAATAAACCCCTCACCATGAATCACTTCCAGGCTCTGACACACAAGACCATATCAGACGCCATGTTGTTAGCGCTGTGTCTGAAAGTTAGGCTTCACCGTCGATCCTACGAGTTCGGCAGCAAAGTCTGACTGCAAAGTATGTCCTTCTGATTGGCTGATCACTTAAGGCTAATATTTCTGCACTCTCTCAGACTGAAGTTCAAAATGGAATCACGTTTGGTTCAACCCTCACCAGGTGTTTGTGTCTCAGGGGGTAAAGCCCCTCCACCGCGACAAGGTAGAGATTCATGGAGAGGATTATTTAGTTTAGAAGCAGGTGATGGAGAACAGTCGGATGTGAAGAGGTCTGTCACATGTCAGGGGTTCAGTTTAACATTCACTTTCTCATCAACACTCTCTAATGGTCTCTTCTCCTTAGCTCTTTTAGATTCACAACAAGTCCAGCAACAAGACCACCAACGAGACACATCAGTACCAACACAGCTCCCATCCCAAAGTATCCTCTGGGACCCTCTGGTTGTTCATCGTTGACGTCTCCATTCTTCAGGTGTTTATCGCTGCTTTCCTTCTCAGGACCTGAGGACAGAAACAGAGAGCAGTGAGGAAACGACTGGACCTCCCCTCATGTTGGAGAACAGCTGATCATGAAGGGGATGAAGAACAGAATCTGTTTCCTCTCCAGTCTCATGTCAGACATTATCTACCGATCACAGAGCATCAACATCATCTTTAAACATGCCAATGGAGGAACTCTTCAGGAGAAACACAAACTCACCTTCAGAGACGATCAGATGGAATGGAGCGCACAAACTCTCACGTCTCTCTTCCTGCGATTATTGGAGAGAGTTATAACCCACACTCGTAGGTTCCCGTGTCGTCGGTGCTGACGTTCTTCAGGAGAACAGAAGCGTCTCCGTTCTTCATCCTGGATCTTTCAGCTCAACACGACCTCGATAACGTTGAATCTGGTATGTGTCAACAGCTTTTCTCTGAAGAAGAAGACGTAGTCATCCTCCAGCTCAGGTCTCTTCCACTCTAACTTTGTGATGGCAGCATCTGTGGAAGTGTTGCACTGAAGGGTGACGTCTTTTCCTGCAGTTTCTGAGCACCTCTAGAAAATAAAGGCAAAAGTCAGTTACTTGATTGTGATCAGTTCATTTTCAATTAGTCCCACTGTTTGTCCACATTAAACTACTCAAAGGATATTTAGTGTTGTCATCCAGAAGTTAACAACGTAAAGGTTATTTAGTGTACAGTATGTTAAACGTGTACTAAAGATCACAAACACCTGTGTGTAGTCTAGAAATGCCACTACAGATCATTTGGAGTTTCATTATTATTTAATTTTTAAGAGACGATTGTTAAAGTTAAGTTACTATTATTTATGCATTATGATTATTATGCAATTATTTATTTATTGTTGTTATAAATAATTTTGTATAAAGATTATTATTCATATTATTATTGTTATTGTTATACATGTATGTATTGTTATATTTTGTATTATTATTCAGAGATTACTATAACAGTATGCTATTAATATTCTTATAGATATGTATTATTTTTAATCCGTGTATCTACGGTCCATTTGTTTTTCCTTTATTAAACAAGTAAACGGAAGAGCGTCTGAGAGGCCTTTTTGCTTTTTACCTTACTAAATGGTCATTGGAGCGAGGGGGGGGGGGGGGCGAAACTCACGGAAGTGATTTCAAAACAAAAGCACTCGTTTGCTAAAATCACACTTTGAATCACTACAGTCTCCTGATGAAGGAACGGTTATTATTATAATCAAGGGGAAACAAGGTGGATTTAGCGATCACAACGAAAACGGCCAAGACACACATTGAGCCCAGAAAATGGATGTTATTACGGGCTGTAAATATAATAAGCCTGTGTCTAAAATGGACAACATTGTTAGGAGATTTAAACTATACAGCGACTCTGCACTGCGGTCACTCCGCCGTCTCTCGCGTTGTTTTTTCAAATCAGCTGCTCTTCATTTTTTCTGCTATATTCAATGAGTGATACAAATATGTTTTACCACAAGTTCTTAAGGAAACTGATACTGTTGGACTCGGTACTAGTTTGACTGCTACCAGAAATAAAATACTTAAAGTACTTTTACTGTGTACTTTGTGAGTAATCCTCTGTCAGAGTCCCCTCCATAGTACATAATGCATGTTTTCTGCTATCTTTGATGAGTGATACAAATAAAATGTTACCATTAGTTCTGAATGATATTGATACTGCTGGACTCAGTATAGTCTTACACCTACTACCACAATACAATGAAGTACTTCTAGTGTGTTGTTTTAAAAAAAGATCCTCTGTCAAAGTCCCCTACTGAGAACAAGAATGCATGTTTCTCTGCTATTTTGAATAAGCGTTAAAACACATTTCTTCATGAGACTGATATTGTTGGACTGAGTATTTTAAGAGAATGGTCGACATGATATCAGCACTACTTCCAGTCAGTACTCCGGCAGCAGCATTTTACACCTTGGAAAGTCTTTAGAGTCTGGCCTGGATAGCTGGTCACAAGTTCACAACTCTCCTTCAGCAAAGTGACACACCCTTGTGACTCTTGTTGGCCTCTTAAGACAATGCTGTCTTTTAAATAGGATTATTTCTCTGCTCCAGTTCGTTCCTCTCAGATTCTTCCACAGTCCCAGTCATTGCATGTCAGTCAATAGAGCTTCGAAAAATGTGTCCAATTCAACAGAATGTTTTTTTGTGAGTGAAGGCCAGAGCTAAATTATAGATGCTTGTGTAATTACAAGGTGAGAGAAAATAAATCCACATCCTCCGATGAAACCTATTTTATTTCCTTTTCCATGTTATACTTATACTTACTTGCATTAGAACATTTGCATGTTGAACTACATGCTGGATGTCTTCCCCAGCCTCAAGGAAATACATTAAAATAAATGGATTCATACATTTAAAAAAATTGATAAAATTTATTATATATATATATATATATATATATATAGCATATCATTGATGCAGTCTTTCTGAACACTTTTAAAATAAAATACTGCAAATGAAGAATATTTTAATGTTCTGCACAGATAGTGCCTTAACTTGAATTTGAAAACACGTGGCAACTTTATTGATACAGCAGATGCAAAGATTTGTGGAGGATCAATTCTTCATGGGCTTCAATGGCTCTCTAGATACAGGGCGTTTTATGGTTGCTTGTATCCTCAGACAGTGGTTTGTTTAAATAACTAGTGACATTTTAATAAATATTGCAAAAAAGGGCTCCAAGAAAGGCATATATATATATATATATATATATATATATATAACCTGGCCGGCTTACCCAGTCTGTATTTCTTCAAGCCCCACAAGATTCAGAGTTTATAAAGTACAATTCTGGGCCATTGATTGTGTCATTTCTCCTGTTTTGAAGCCTTCAAATGGTGCAGGAAAAGGACTTTACGGTGTATTATACTTAAAGACAGGACTATTCAGTTAAGAGAAGAGAACAAAGGAAAGAAAACTGTTATAATGGGGGATGTAACATTAATTATGGCGCTTTTCCACTAGTAAGGTAAAAAGCAAAAACGCCTCTCAGACGAAGAAATAAACAAAACAAAAGATCCATAGATACACGGATTCCCTCTGATGGAGTCGAGGATGACCACATTTAGAAATGAGTTCAGCCAATCATAACGCTCCTAACATGAGCAGAACAGAGTTTCCTTTTACAGGAAGTAAAATATCATGTCAGACAGGAATCTATTTTCAGCTTACAATGAAGCAAACAATTGTAAACAAGAAACGATCAGTCAAAAATAAATAGATGATAAAATGCACAAAACACATTCAAACCGCAAAGTGTCTACTTTGGTTGAGGCGGAGGGATATCACTTCCACCAAGAAAAGTAGTCCCTCAGATTGTACTGCGTGGCAACGAAACTGTTTTCTTTTTAAGAAATGAGTTAATATAATAAATACTAAAAACGCTTTGTTGTCATATACACAATGACATCTAAAGTCTCCACACTGTGACACACAACATACTTAGACATAGAAATACATAGAAGACAATGGTGTAAGTTCAACAAGGAATAAGAAAACATATATATTAATATACATATATATAATATAATGAATAAGACAGATGTAAACACTGTACGGAGGAATAAATACTAAATGCAGTTATATATGAAATGTACTTTAATGTAGTTCTCCTTTCTTTTTTTTATTGGAGAAAGATTAATAACATGTACGCTAATATGACATATGTGTGTAATAGTTGTGATAATGTGCAGCGAGTCCTTCATTACTCAGAAGAAAACACCTTCGTGCTTCCTCTTTTCAAACCGCTCTTCCTCTTAAAATCAGATATTCCTATTAAACTCTTTTTGTGTGAACTTTAACATTTAAATAAAATATTTATAAGATCGAAAATCATCTATCACACACGCACGCACGCACGCACGCACGCACGCACGCACGCACGCACGCACGCACACACACACACACTACACACACACAACACACACACACCACACACACACACACACACACACACACACACACACACACACACACACACACACACACACACACACACACTCACCTCCTGCAGCCACAGAGCCAATGATCCACAGGAACATGAAAAGCCCTGCATGTTGCGCAGATGTCAAAGCAGCCATGAGAGAACAGCAGGAAAATAACTCTGCATGTAAGTTTTATACTTAAATGAGGGAGGAGGAGGAGCAGGAGGAGGATCTATGGTCACATGACCTACAAGAAACAAGGCTGGGTTTCCTGGAAAGATGTATATGGTAAATTCGGCCCTGCTCTATAGTGACTCTATAGCAGGGGTCTCCAACACATCGATCGCGAGCTACCGGTAGCTCGCGGGCAGCTTTTCAGTAGCTCGCCGCTCGATTATCGATTATAGCGTAGTAACGTTGCTTCTTGATTTTTCGGCCGCGGCTGGACAATAACGTTTTTTTATTTTAGAATTGTTTCTGTCACACGAATATAAAATTGGTCCGTGACGCAGAGATCAAGGAACAGACGTGACAGCGGCACAGCGACACCACACATGGAGCAGTCTGCTTTATCCACCAACACCGGCAGCAGAATGACCCGCTCTGAATCAGGCCGCGTCGCTGCGGCTCAGAGACACAGCAGGGATTTGTGTTTTTTGAAAAACACTCGTTATCGTCATGTCAGGTTTCTGGTGGATTTAATCAAGTCTTGGATTGCAGAGTATGAACGTCCTCTTGCTATTTTCAGTTGATAAATACGTGTGTAAAGTTTGTGAAGGACAGGAGGAAAGCTTCCGCGATCACCGTCTCCTCTCTCCTCCAAACCCCGCCCCTCCTGAAAAAATGAGTGACAGGCTGATAGTGACCCGTTAGAAACTTTATTATTGACTTAATGACTGATTGAGATATGATGAAGCTAACTTAATCTCATACATTCATGGGATTTATGTAACAGTAAGACAGAGAATGAGTGTGCGCCCACATGCACTATTTTAGTTTGTATAATGCTGTTATACTCCTGTTGTCTGCTGTGTTCAGACTCAAGTCATGTGATGCCACATTCAGGACTTCAGTGTCCTTTTTTAACAGAAGACGTTGCTAGAAGCTGCAGCTAGACTTCAGAAGCATTTGTTTTTGAGGATGGAACAATTTCACACAGAGACATAGGGAGGACCTATACAATGGATTTATTATGGTTTATCATTTAATGTCAAGACGAAGAAGAAGAAAAAGATGGCTGCACTGTTCAGTGTCAATCCTGTGGAGATGGAGGTTATAAATCTCCCAAATCATGTTCAGCTTAAGTCTCAGCAAACTCACAACATTTCTGGAGCCTTGTAGACCCAGAGAACTAAGAACATTCACCAAGCAGCACTGGAAAGGTCTGCTTTATTGGGCTCTACTTTGTGAAGCAGCTTTTTCTGACATGAATGAAATCTAAATACAGAACAAGACCGACTGATGAACATTTAAATGACTCTATTAGAGTGAACCTAAGTGGGTCCAGCAGACCCCTCTATGCTGGACTCCATGCAGCGCCAGTCCTCTCACTGACTGTGAAAAAGAGTGAATGCACTTATTTTACACATGTGCCATAAGATGCTTGTAAGCTGGTGATTAAGGACATGTATGAAGAAAGGTTGGAGACCCTGGTCTATAGTGACTCTATAGTGACTCTAGTGACTCTATAGAGTCACTATATAAAAATATAAAATATTCTATACCATAAAAACCAAATTATGTTGGTTATATATACAGATAGATTGATATAAAATGTACCAAATAAAATCAATGAACCATGATGTTGTTAAGACTTATATATACAAAAAAATTCTTAACATGAAAAGTGTATTATTGTTCATTATTAAGATCATTTTACATTATTATAATAAGAGGAAGTGTTAGAGCCAGGCTTTAGTTATGGTCAAAGTCATATTGCCATCTAGTGGCGACCTTGTGCACTGCATGGTGAATAAAAGACTACAATTCCCATGTTGCAGCCAATTCAGAGACAGAGGTGGTCAACCTGTGGAAGATGCCGATAAAACACAACTGACCAGTTCTTTAAAGTTTATCATCCAACAGAATATATAAAGAACATCTTAGTTTGCTTCAATAACAGCTTTTATGTTGAGTTGTGCCTCTTGTGTTGTTGTGTTCACTCTGACTGAAAGAGTATTTTCTGAGTCTAATTTGTGTGGAAACTATTTTATTTTGAATAATCGCAGAAGCCGAGTAGGCAAGAGTAAAACTGATAACCTGAAGGATTAGTAGATGTGTTTCAAAAGGTGTTTAGAGTGGTTGAAGGAAGCGGTGACAGGAAGGAAACGCTGGTGTGGGCTACTTTCAGAGAAACAGTTTGATGCCACATCACAAAGAGGTACAATGGATCCAACAAGTCTTCAACGCCTCGTCTGTAAGTACAATCTTTATTCTGTTAGCATGAGGGAAGACGTTCAGATATCATAAAAACATCTGAGAGTTCACTGACCTGCACAACAAGCATCCAGAGTCTGGAGAGACTCTCTTTACTGTTCGGCACGTTCAGGAGAAACTGCTAACTAATATGATTGTTGTGGTGCATTCAAGTTCACGCTAGAAGAGAAGTCTGGTATTTTCTCCGACTTCTATCCAGTCTGACTCGTGCTAACTTTGCACTACATTAATGTGTTCTAAAAGCACCACAAAGACCTGTTGAAGTGTCCTGTGTGTCGCAGTAAACTCACACCAACCTGTGGTTTCTCCTCAGTCCTCACCTCCCTGCTGAGCTGCTCCACTAACCAGGGTCAGTACACTTTCTCCGTCTTAGAGACTCAAAGCTGTGTCTCTGTTGACCTGATGCATCACTTTAGTCTCGGAGTACCTGAACACTTTTCTGTCCTCACATACTGAACTCTGCATCGCATGTTAGATTCATCAGTGAACATATCAGTGGCTTCTTCTTCTTCAGTGTTTTATAAATCTTCCTCCCTGCAGCTCGTCTGACGGTGACTCCCAGCAGCTCTCAGGTATTTAGAATGAACGTGTCTCTCTGAGATGTGAGGACGCCTCTGATGGATGGACTGTGAGGAGAAACACGAGCAGAGAAAGAACTGAGTGTGAAGTCTGGGGAAGATCTGCTGGTTCCTCCTGTACATCAGCTCCATGGACCCTTTGGACAGTGGAGTTTACTGGTGTGAGTCCACAGAGGGATCCACCAGTAACACCATCACCATCACCGTCTCTGGTAAGATCAGCCTCTCTGTTTCCTCATCAATACTAACAATAATTTAAGAAGTTCATCCGAGAGAGGAAACTGGACGACCTCAGAGCTGCTAGCTTGTGCTAACCACAGGGTGCAAAACACACATTCTCACACACACTATCATCCACTAAAATACACCTCAGTACAGTCTGATACTTTAGGGACTGGGAAACACTGATCTTTGACATATTATTTATTTCTAAAATATAATTATTTAGAGAGAAAATGCTCTTTTTCTAAAGTGTCCTCTTAAGTGCTTAAACTCCAGATGGTCCTCACAAGGATATTTGAACAAGAATACTGTCCCTGGAATTCGTCAAATAATCAACACTTCGTCTGATTTGCTCAAGATTCAAAGATTTTAATGTCATATGAACATAAGCTACAGTGTAGAAATGGCAATGAAAATCACTGTATGTGAGGTCTTCTCCATTTGAACATAAATACAGTTTGCCCTGTCATGTTGTCTCTGTGTTCAGGTATAGAGTTGATCCTGTCAGAGTAGATGTTGTCTCTGTCTCTGTGTTCAGGTATAGAGTTGATCCTGTCAGAGTAGATGTTGTTCTGTCTCTGTGTTCAGGTATAGAGTTGATCCTGTCAGAGTAGATGTTGTCTCTGTCTCTGTGTTCAGGTATAGAGTTGATCCTGTCAGAGTAGATGTTGTTTGTCTCTGTGTTCAGGTGGATCAGTGATCCTGCAGAGTCCTGCCCTCCCTGTGATGGAGGGAGATGACGTCACTCTGACCTGTAGAACAAAGATGGCCGACCCCCCCTGCTGATTTCTACAAAGATGGCGTCTCCATCAGGAATGAGTCTGATGGTCACATGACCCTCCACCATGTTTCCAGGTCTGATGAAGGCCTCTACAAGTGTAGAGTCCAGAATAGAGAGTCTCCAGAGAGCCGGCTGTCTGTCTCAGGTGAGGAGCTTTCCTTTGGTTTCAGGACTCATTCCTTCAGATGTTCACCTGACCAGGTGGGATTCTCTCTGCAGGAAAACCTACGACCACCATGGACCCGCCCACAGCCTCCTCTCCACCTCCTGCCTCCTCCCTCCACCTTGTGCTCAGGGTCATCTGCCACCTGGTGGTTTTCTGCCCGTACTGCATCTCCACTTTCCTCATGGTGTCTATATATCGAGAGAGGGCCACAGGTAACTTCTCTCAGTTTCTACATCTAAAGGGATTTAATATCCGCCAGAACTCTTGATACATTTTATACATTTTCTTTGACATCAGGAAGTGACCTGTCTGTCTCCATGGCGATGAACCCATCCACCCACGCTGAGCAGGGATTGGACGATACTACGATGATGTCATGTCTGCTGTCACCACGGAGCATCAGTTCTGACCTGATCTTAAGGCCCAATTCCAAACCACACCCTCCCCACTCGCCCTCCGTCTGTAGTCTCTCTCTCTCTCTCAGTCTGTAGTCTCTCTCTCAGTCTGTAGTCTCTCTCTCTCAGTCTGTAGTCTGTAGTCTCCTCTCTGTCTGTAGTCTCTCTCTCTCAGTCTGTAGTCTCTCTCTCAGTCTGTAGTCTCTCTCTCAGTCTGTAGTCTCTCTCTCCGTCTGTAGTCTCTCTCTCCGTCTGTAGTCTCTCTCTCAGTCTGTAGTCTCTCTCTCAGTCTGTAGTCTCTCTCTCAGTCTGTAGTCTCTCTCTCCGTCTGTAGTCTCTCTCTCTCAGTCTGTAGTCTCTCTCAGTCTGTAGTCTCTCTCTCAGTCTGTAGTCTCTCTCTCAGTCTGTAGTCTCTCTCTCCGTCTGTAGTCTCTCTCTCTCAGTCTGTAGTCTCTCTCCGTCTGTAGTCTCTCTCTCAGTCTGTAGTCTCTCTCTCAGTCTGTAGTCTCTCTCTCAGTCTGTAGTCTCTCTCTCAGTCTGTAGTCTCTCTCAGTCTGTAGTCTCTCTCTCCGTCTGTAGTCTCTCTCTCTCAGTCTGTAGTCTCTCTCAGTCTGTAGTCTCTCTCTCAGTCTGTAGTCTCTCTCTCAGTCTGTAGTCTCTCTCTCAGTCTAGTCTCTCTCAGTCTGTAGTCTCCTCTCAGTCTGTAGTCTCTCTCTCTCAGTCTGCAGTCACTCTCAGTCTGTAGTCTCTCTCTCAGTCTGTAGTCTCCTCTCTCAGTCTGTAGTCTCTCTCTCAGTCTGTAGTCTCTCTCTCAGTCTGCAGTCACTCTCAGTCTGTAGTCTCTCTCTCAGTCTGTAGTCTCTCTCTCTCAGTCTGTAGTCCTCTCTCAGTCTGTAGTCTCTCTCTCAGTCTGTAGTCTCTCTCTCAGTCTGTAGTCTCTCTCTCAGTCTGTAGTCTCTCTCTCAGTCTGTAGTCTCTCTCTCTCAGTCTGTAGTCTCTCTCTCAGTCTGTAGTCTCTCTCAGTCTGTAGTCTCTCTCTCAGTCTGTAGTCTCTCTCAGTCTGTAGTCTCTCTCAGTCTGTAGTCTCTCTCTCAGTCTGTAGTCTCCCTCAGTCTGTAGTCTCTCTCTCAGTCTGTAGTCTCTCTCTCAGTCTGTAGTCTCTCTCTCAGTCTGTAGTCTCTCTCTCATCTGTAGTCTCTCTCAGTCTGTAGTCTCTCCTCAGTCTGTAGTCTCTCTCTCCGTCTGTAGTCTCTCTCTCAGTCTGTAGTCTCTCTCTCTCAGTCTGTAGTCTCTCTCTCAGTCTGTAGTCTCTCCCTCTCAGTCTGTAGTCTCTCTCTCAGTCTGTAGTCTCTCTCTCAGTCTGTAGTCACAACTGTTGATTGGTGTCAGTGCCAAAAAACTTTTTAGGAGCAATGCGCTCATGGTATAGATGTGGCGCATACATCTTAGGGGCTGATTAGATTCAGCCCCTAGTTTAGCTGCTATAGGCTTAGTTTGTCGGGACACTTTACTTTACTTCTTCCTTCTCTCTGTCTGTACCTGTGTACTCTCATGTTCCGAATAACCCAGCTTCCCCAAATTTCTTTTGGTGTCTATCTACGCCGGGACCCTGAGTCGTGGCTGATCCTGTTGCTGTGGTCCTGAGTCCTGGATCGCGAGCCCTGGATCTTGAGTCGTGGCTGTGCCTGTTGCTGTGGTCCTGGATCATAAGTCCTGGATGGATATCCTCGTGGATTCATCTTCTTATTATAGACACATGCATTTCCAAACATTTGGACTACCTATGTTGTAAATGTATTATCTTCTCAATTTACACACGGCGTCTATTGCACGTCTGTCCGTCCTGGGAGAGGGATCCCTCCTCTGTTGCTCTCCCTGAGGTTTCTCCATTTTTTTCCCCTTAAACTGTGGGGTTTTTCCTTTTTCTGGAAGTTTTTCCTTGTACGATGTGAGGGTCTAAGGACAGAGGGTGTGGTATTGTCTACTGATATTCTGTACAAACTGTGAAGTCCACTGAGACAAATGTAACATTTGTGATATTGGGCTATATAAATAAACATTGATTGATTGATTGATAGTCTCTCTCTCTCAGTCTGTAGTCTCTCTCTCAGTCTGTAGTCTCTCTCTCAGTCTGTAGTCTCTCTCAGTCTGTAGTCTCTCTCTCAGTCTGTAGTCTCTCTCTCAGTCTGTAGTCTCCCCCTCAGTCTGTAGTCTCTCTCTCTCAGTCTGTAGTCTCTCTCTCTCAGTCTGTAGTCTCTCTCTCTCAGTCTGTAGTCTCTCTCTCTCAGTCTGTAGTCTCTCTCTCAGTCTGTAGTCTCTCTCTCAGTCTGTAGTCTCCCCCTCAGTCTGTAGTCTCTCTCTCAGTCTGTAGTCTCTCTCTCAGTCTGTAGTCTCTCTCTCTCAGTCTGTAGTCTCTCTCTCTCAGTCTGTAGTCTCTCTCTCAGTCTGTAGTCTCTCTCTCAGTCTGTAGTCTCCCCCTCAGTCTGTAGTCTCTCTCTCAGTCTGTAGTCAGTCTGTAGTCTCTCTCTCAGTCTGTAGTCTCCCTCTCAGTCTGTAGTCAGTCTGTAGTCTCTCTCTCCGTCTGTAGTCTCTCTCTGTCTGTAGTCTCCCTCTCAGTCTGTAGTCTCTCTCTCAGTCTGTAGTCTCTCTCTCAGTCTGTAGTCTCTCTCTCTCTCAGTCTGTAGTCTCTCAGTCTGTAGTCTCTCTCAGTCTGTAGTCTCTCTCTCAGTCTGTAGTCTCTCTCTCTCTCAGTCTGTAGTCTCTCTCTCAGTCTGTAGTCAGTCTGTAGTCTCTCTCTCAGTCTGTAGTCTCCCTCAGTCTGTAGTCAGTCTGTAGTCTCTCTCTCAGTCTGTAGTCTCCCCCTCCGTCTGTAGTCTCCCTCTCAGTCTGTAGTCTCTCTCTCAGTCTGTAGTCTCTCTCTCAGTCTGTAGTCTCTCTCTCAGTCTGTAGTCTCTCTCTCCATCTGTAGTCTCTCTCAGTCTGTAGTCTCTCTCTCAGTCTGTAGTCTCTCTCTCCGTCTGTAGTCTCTCTCTCAGTCTGTAGTCTCTCTCTCTCAGTCTGTAGTCTCTCTCTCAGTCTGTAGTCTCTCTCTCAGTCTGTAGTCTCAGTCTGTAGTCTCTCTCTCCGTCTGTAGTCTCTCTCTCAGTCTGTAGTCTCTCTCTCTCAGTCTGTAGTCTCTCTCTCAGTCTGTAGTCTCTCTCTCAGTCTGTAGTCTCTCTCTCAGTCTGTAGTCTGTAGTCTCTCTCTCAGTCTGTAGTCTCTCTCTCAGTCTGTAGTCTCTCTCTCAGTCTGTAGTCTGTCTCTCAGTCTGTAGTCTCTCTCTCTCTCAGTCTGTAGTCTGTAGTCTCTCTCTCAGTCTGTAGTCTCTCTCTCTCAGTCTGTAGTCTCTCTCTCAGTCTGTAGTCTCTCCCTCTCAGTCTGTAGTCTCTCTCTCAGTCTGTAGTCTCTCTCTCTCAGTCTGTAGTCTCTCTCTCTCAGTCTGTAGTCTCTCTCTCTCAGTCTGTAGTCTCTCTCTCAGTCTGTAGTCTCTCTCTCTCAGTCTGTAGTCTCTCTCTCAGTCTGTAGTCTCTCCCTCTCAGTCTGTAGTCTCTCTCTCAGTCTGTAGTCTCTCTCTCTCAGTCTGTAGTCTCTCTCTCAGTCTGTAGTCTGTAGTCTCTCTCTCAGTCTGTAGTCTCTCTCTCTCAGTCTGTAGTCTCTCTCTCAGTCTGTAGTCTCTCTCTCAGTCTGTAGTCTCTCTCTCAGTCTGTAGTCTCTCCCTCTCAGTCTGTAGTCTCTCTCTCAGTCTGTAGTCTCTCTCTCAGTCTGTAGTCTCTCTCTCTCAGTCTGTAGTCTCTCTCTCAGTCTGTAGTCTCTCTCTCAGTCTGTAGTCTCTCTCTCAGTCTGTAGTCTCTCTCTCAGTCTGTAGTCTCTCTCTCTCAGTCTGTAGTCTCTCTCTCAGTCTGTAGTCTCTCTCAGTCTGTAGTCTCTCTCTCTCAGTCTGTAGTCTCTCTCTCAGTCTGTAGTCTCTCTCTCTCAGTCTGTAGTCTCTCTCTCAGTCTGTAGTCTCTCTCTCAGTCTGTAGTCTCAGTCTGTAGTCTCTCTCTCAGTCTGTAGTCTCTCTCTCTCTCAGTCTGTAGTCTCTCTCTCTCAGTCTGTAGTCTCTCTCTCAGTCTGTAGTCTCTCCCTCTCAGTCTGTAGTCTCTCTCTCAGTCTGTAGTCTCTCTCTCAGTCTGTAGTCACAACTGTTGATTGGTGTCAGTGCCAAAAAACTTTTTAGGAGCAATGCGCTCATGGTATAGATGTGGCGCATACATCTTAGGGGCTGATTAGATTCAGCCCCTAGTTTAGCTGCTATAGGCTTAGTTTGTCGGGGACACTTTACTTTACTTCTTCCTTCTCTCTGTCTGTACCTGTGTACTCTCATGTTCCGAATAACCCAGCTTCCCAAATTTCTTTTTGGTGTCTATCTACGCCGGGACCCTGAGTCGTGGCTGATCCTGTTGCTGTGGTCCTGAGTCCTGGATCGCGAGCCCTGGATCTTGAGTCGGGCTGTGCCTGTTGCTGTGGTCCTGGATCATAAGTCCTGGATGGATATCCTCGTGGATTCATCTTCTTATTATAGACACATGCATTTCCAAACATTTGGACTACCTATGTTGTAAATGTATTATCTTCTCAATTTACACACGGCGTCTATTGCACGTCTGTCCGTCCTGGGAGAGGGATCCCTCCTCTGTTGCTCTCCCTGAGGTTTCTCCCATTTTTTTCCCCCTTAAACTGTGGGGTTTTTCCTTTTTCTGGAAGTTTTTCCTTGTACGATGTGAGGGTCTCAGGACAGAGGGTGTCGTATTGTCTACTGATATTCTGTACAAACTGTGAAGTCCACTGAGACAAATGTAACATTGTGATATTGGGCTATATAAATAAACATTGATTGATTGATTGATAGTCTCTCTCTCTCAGTCTGTAGTCTCTCTCTCAGTCTGTAGTCTCCCCCTCAGTCTGTAGTCTCTCTCTCAGTCTGTAGTCTCTCTCTCAGTCTGTAGTCTCTCTCTCAGTCTGTAGTCTCTCTCTCTCAGTCTGTAGTCTCCTCTCAGTCTGTAGTCTCTCTCTCAGTCTGTAGTCTCCCTCAGTCTGTAGTCTCTCTCTCAGTCTGTAGTCAGTCTGTAGTCTCTCTCTCAGTCTGTAGTCTCCCTCTCAGTCTGTAGTCAGTCTGTAGTCTCTCTCTCCGTCTGTAGTCTCTCTCTCTGTCTGTAGTCTCCCTCTCAGTCTGTAGTCTCTCTCTCAGTCTGTAGTCTCTCTCTCAGTCTGTAGTCTCTCTCAGTCTGTAGTCTCTCTCTCAGTCTGTAGTCTCTCTCTCTCTCAGTCTGTAGTCTCTCAGTCTGTAGTCTCTCTCTCAGTCTGTAGTCTCTCTCTCAGTCTGTAGTCTCTCTCTCAGTCTGTAGTCAGTCTTAGTCTCTCTCAGTCTGTAGTCTCCCTCTCAGTCTGTAGTCTCTCTCTCTCTCAGTCTGTAGTCTCTCTCTCAGTCTGTAGTCTCTCTCTCAGTCTGTAGTCTCCCCTCCGTCTGTAGTCTCTCTCTCAGTCTGTAGTCTCTCTCTCAGTCTGTAGTCTCTCTCTCTCTCTCAGTCTGTAGTCTCTCTCTGTCTGTAGTCTCCCTCAGTCTGTAGTCTCTCTCTCAGTCTGTAGTCTCCCCCAGTCTGTAGTCTCTCTCTCAGTCTGTAGTCTCCCCTCAGTCTGTAGTCTCTCTCTCAGTCTGTAGTCTCTCTCTCAGTCTGTAGTCTCTCTCTCTCAGTCTGTAGTCTCTCTCTCTCAGTCTGTAGTCTCTCTCTCTCTCAGTCTGTAGTCTCTCTCTCTCTCTCTGTAGTCTCTCTCTCAGTCTGTAGTCTCTCTCTCTCAGTCTGTAGTCTCTCTCTCAGTCTGTAGTCTCTCTCTCAGTCTGTAGTCTCCCCCTCAGTCTGTAGTCTCTCTCTCTCTCAGTCTGTAGTCTCTCTCTCAGTCTGTAGTCTCCCCCTCAGTCTGTAGTCTCTCTCTCTCTCATCTGTAGTCTCTCTCTCAGTCTGTAGTCTCTCTCTCAGTCTGTAGTCTCCCCTCCGTCTGTAGTCTCTCTCTCTCTCAGTCTGTAGTCTCTCTCTCAGTCTGTAGTCTCTCTCTCAGTCTGTAGTCTCTCTCTCAGTCTGTAGTCTCTCTCTCTCTCAGTCTGTAGTCTCTCTCTCAGTCTGTAGTCTCTCTCTCAGTCTGTAGTCTCTCTCTCAGTCTGTAGTCTCTCTCTCAGTCTGTAGTCTCTCTCTCTCAGTCTGTAGTCTCTCTCTCAGTCTGTAGTCTCTCTCTCAGTCTGTAGTCTCTCTCTCAGTCTGTAGTCTCCCCTCAGTCTGTAGTCTCTCTCTCAGTCTGTAGTCTCTCTCTCAGTCTGTAGTCTCTCTCTCAGTCTGTAGTCTCTCTCTCAGTCTGTAGTCTCCCCCTCAGTCTGTAGTCTCTCTCTCAGTCTGTAGTCTCTCTCTCAGTCTGTAGTCTCCCCCTCCGTCTGTAGTCTCTCTCTCAGTCTGTAGTCTCTCTTCAGTCTGTAGTCTCTCTCTGTCTGTAGTCTCTCTCTCAGTCTGTAGTCTCCCCTCCGTCTGTAGTCTCTCTCTCAGTCTGTAGTCTCTCTCTCAGTCTGTAGTCTCTCTCTCAGTCTGTAGTCTCTCTCTCAGTCTGTAGTCTCTCTCTCAGTCTGTAGTCTCTCTCTCTCAGTCTGTAGTCTCTCTCTCAGTCTGTAGTCTCAGTCTGTAGTCTCTCTCTCAGTCTGTAGTCTCTCTCTCTCAGTCTGTAGTCTCTCTCTCTCAGTCTGTAGTCTCAGTCTGTAGTCTCTCTCTCTCAGTCTGTAGTCTCTGTCTGTAGTCTCTCTCAGTCTGTAGTCTCTCTCTCTCAGTCTGTAGTCTCTCTCTCAGTCTGTAGTCTCCCCTCAGTCTGTAGTCTCTCTCTCAGTCTGTAGTCTCTCTCTCAGTCTGTAGTCTCTCTCTCAGTCTGTAGTCTCTCTCTCAGTCTGTAGTCTCAGTCTGTAGTCTCTCTCTCAGTCTGTAGTCTCTCTCTCAGTCTGTAGTCTCTCTCTCAGTCTGTAGTTCTCCCCTCAGTCTGTAGTCTCCCTCTCAGTCTGTAGTCTCCTCTCAGTCTGTAGTCTCTCTCAGTCTGTAGTCTCCCCTCAGTCTGTAGTCTCTCTCTCAGTCTGTAGTCTCTCTCTCTCAGTCTGTAGTCTCTCTCTCTCAGTCTGTAGTCTCCCCTCAGTCTGTAGTCTCCCTCTCCGTCTGTAGTCTCCCCCTCCGTCTGTAGTCTCTCTCAGTCTGTAGTCTCCCCCTCCGTCTGTAGTCTCTCTCTCAGTCTGTAGTCTCTCTCTCTCAGTCTGTAGTCTCTCTCTCTCAGTCTGTAGTCTCTCTCTCAGTCTGTAGTCTCAGTCTGTAGTCTCTCTCTCAGTCTGTAGTCTCCTCAGTCTGTAGTCTCTCTCTCAGTCTGTAGTCTCCCTCTCAGCTGAACGAGGCTCCTCCTATCAGGTGGAGGGGTAAAAACAGCAGCAAGCTTTGGGACGAACTCCCCTCGCTCTGATAGAAACAGGAAATGTCGTAACTTTCCGTAACAACGGTTTCAAATCAGCTTCTCTTGAATAAAAAATAAAAAATAAAACTCAAAAATCTTTAATGGTGTTTATTTTTTGTAAATCACTTTTGATTTAAAATCTGATGTTTATAAGATTCTTAGTTTTTGCAACAGTCTGAAATATACACTACTTTATAATAAAATGCACACTTTTACCGTTTTCTAGACTAAACAGGTATGTGATCCCGAGTTAAAAACAATACGAGGTAACAGGAAGTCGTTAACATCTGTATGTCGATATTAAATGTCTCTTGTTTTGCAGTTACTTACTAATAAGAAAACATCACATTTTATTTGTGTATTCTCTATTTTCTTATTTGAAGCGTTGCACTGCTTACATCGGACCAAATCAGATGAACATAGTTTTAGTGTATTTCATATGAATTGTTACAGTCACTACTATTCAAGAGGAATATACTTGAATCCGTCACAATATTTGTATAAAGTTCAACAAAAGGCTCAAATTACACTTCCTTTTTTTGGTTATAAAGCAGAAAAAAGCACATTGCCTATTTAAATAAGATATATAAATATATACAGAGTTTTTGTAGTAATTTGCTAACTTCCTATTGTATTTACTTTTTTGTATATTTGATTTGGTGTAAAAAAAACGTTATAATATATTTAATAATATCAATTACTTAAATAAATACATTTCTAATAATATTTCTACCTTTTCTCCTATTTGTTGTAGGCACTAAATACAAGTCCTTGGGAAAACCTGCTCGACTAAATTTAGATTAAAATCCCAAATCTTCCACAGCTGGTTTTTAACATTATTTATTTAGGGAAATGCAGGTAAACACTTTACAACCCTCCAATTTAAACCTGGTTCAGTGGTCCAGAGTGTGATAGTGTAAGACAGTATTAGATGTATTGTTAATATCTAACCGAGCAGCAGGGGCAGCAGAGCTCTGCAGATCAACCTTTATCATCAGGGTTAAAACATGAGTTCAGTGATGAAAACACGTCAGAATCTACCAGTGTATTCTGTATTAACATGCATCGCAGCATTAAGAGTCATGAACTCCCTCTTTCTAACTCAAGCTAATGATAACAATGAGTGAACCGTTCAGATCGAGCTCCAAACACACATTTCCTGGATCTGTGAACTTCCTGGTTTTACATGTTATTTGTAATACGATACGGCCCTACTTTATTGTCCCCGTAAGGACATTTGTTCTGGACTGTCCTGCAGTTCCGCATACATGTAAAAACATAATAAACATAAAAATATATTCAATGTGAATGTATTTTAATGTTTATTATGTTTGTATACATGTATGCGGAACTGCAGGACAGTCCAGAACCCTAAACCTACGGAGACAATAAAGTATATCGTATCGTATCACAAATAACATGTAAAACCAGGAAGTTCACGGATCCAGGAAATGTGTGTTTGGAGCTCGATCTGAACGGTCACTCATTGTTATCATTAGCTTGAGTTAGAAAGAGGGATTTCATGACTCTTCATGCTGATTCACAAATCATCAGTCATGCACTGTTTGAACAAACACTGACGCACTGGAGACCTGTTGCGCAACCCTCATGGACAACATTTTAAAGTATATTACATGTGAGTGTTGAGAAGCTTAATGGCAGGAATGAGTGGGAACCCTGAATCTGTTTTGCAAGCTGCACGTAAAGAAGTTCGGAGGGAAAAAGATGTGCATTCAAAACCTGCAGAAACACACACTGAGCAGAGTGTGTGTCAGTTTGTTTCACAATAACAACACTTTGACCTCATTGCAGTCGGTTGCAACAGGTTGCACAACACACTGCGGTCAACTCAGCCCTCTTTGAACACCGACATGTTTCTGCAGAGACAGAGAAACTGAGCCAAGAAAAACAACCGCCCTAAAACTGCGCGTGCTTTATCCTGCACATCTATGGTGTTATTGTTGTGCCTCTATCCTGAGCACGCAAGGGTGGAGAGGTTGAGCGAGGGCGAGAGAGGGAGAGAGAGCGCGTGCATCGGTCGCGCACGGAGAAGGAGTTTGTGAGAGGGCTTAGAGTCAATTGTGCTTGCAAAATATCTTTTTCTGTGCTCCAAATGTTTCATTGCGTTCTCAGGATAGAGGCACAAAGATAACGCCATACACATCTACTCTCTGATTTCAGGAGTTCTATACGTTTTAAAGCATCTCTTCCTCTCCTGCTTCCCATCATGAAAGCACGCTCTCACCGTGCAGGAGGTGAAACTAAATCAAGGTTTTATCTTTAGTTTCTGCTCAAACAGAAGAGAGAAAATGAGGAAGACGGCTCTGTGTTTGTAAAGATGGCGGCTGGTCGCTGTTTTGCAGGAAGTTGAAGTTTAAACTGTTTATCTCACAGAAACACGCGAGGAGATGAACTGATGCCACAACACACACACACACACACACACACACACACACACACACACACACACACACACACACACACACACACACACACACACACACACACACACACACACACACACACACACACACACACACTTTAACTGACACACCCTGTTACAGAAAAGAGTCCAGAGTTCCTAAGAAATGAAAGTGATGATTTGAATTTGAATCCAAATGCAGAGTGAGGGGGTTTTTCATGTTCTTATTTTGAAACTGAGGCTCTATTTGAAATGTTCTGGTCAGCGTTAAAGTATGTTCAGCGGTGTGACTCAGAGATGGGTTAACATGTAACATTTCTGCTCCTTATGAAGAGTGACTGAGCAACATACAATGTGTGTGTTCAAATCCGACTGTTGAATTATAAGGAAAGTTAAAATGACTCAAAATGAAAAATTGTTGATTTAAATCTTCCGTACATCTGTTTGTTCAAATGATAAATGAAGCCTTTTTAATACAGTTTTAAATAAATACAAATGTAAATAATAAACACTTTTTGAATCTGAAAGCATTTTTTAACTTGATATAATAATTACATATTTAAAGAGAAATTACAAATTAATAAAATAACAAAAACACCCCAAAAAAGCATCAAACTTATACATCAAAACTATTTAAATTAATTTAAATAATAATCATATTAGGGGTGGATATATTCAAAATTATTTAAATAATTAAAACAATCCCCAAAAAACTATCAAAACACTGCATCAAAACTATTCAAATGGATATGAATAATAGTTGATTGCAAACTGGCAGCAGGACAGGGATATATCTTCATGACATTTCAATAAATGACAGAGACTTCAAGGAAGCACCAAGTGACTCTTCAGGTTCTTATGATCAATATTTATTCATTCTCTCGTTGACTGGAAACAGAAACTTAAGGCAGACGTCTCATGAGATGAAAGGCAAATACTCAGTTTTACATCTCTATATTTGCATTCATTTTAATATTCTTTTCCATATGGAAGAACCGAGCGCTCTGTCCTGCAGGAACACGGAATATAAACCAGGCTTCACTTTATCATTGAATACAGATTTCCTCCGTCAGCTGTTGTTGTTGTTGTTGTTTAGGCTCAGCAGGAAGTGTTCAGACTTGTTTACATGACGAATGAAACCTTCATTGTGTCCCTGAAAGCACCGCCTGACAGAACTTGATAGGCCGGTTCCTTTTGGATTCACCTCATGGAAACAGAAAGCTGAACTAAAGCACTTCTCATAAAACACGGGGTTGAGGGATTTGTACACTGTAAAGAAAGTAGTAAATATAAATTGTAAAGCAGGAATATCACTGAGTGTTTTTCAGTGTAGTTTGAGTACTTTTACTGCCACAGTCTCAGGGCATTTCGTGTTATAGTCATGAGATGAATCTATTGATTCGTGTTCACCAACACAATTTCCCTCATTTTTTTCGTGTCACAAAGAACGATTTTAAAAGCAATGTATTTCTATTGGTGGTGTGTTTCGTGCCTGCACCAAATAATAACAAATTAGAAGGAAAAAAAGATTTAAAAAATACAGATTTCAGTATTCTGAGGCTCTGAGCCATTTCTTTTCCTCACGGACGCAAAAAAATCCGACATTATACATTTTAAAATAAAAACAATAATCGTGGCTTGATATTGAGTAAGAAGATGATTTTATGAACCCCACAGCTTCCGGTCTACCAAGACCCGACCGGACAAAAAGACGTGGTGCAGGCACGAAACATACTACCAATAGAAATACATTGCTTTTAAAATCGTTCTTCTCCTACGCAATGGTCGTTGAAGTTGATGATGATGATTGTGACGAACATTTGAAAGTCGCTTGTGACGAATGGAAAGTTCGTGGTGAAGTCGTCCTGTTATTTCCATTTGGTTTCGACAGAGCAAAACGAGCAGCGCTTCAATACAATCGGCCATTGTTGTTGTTGTTGTTGTTGTTGTTTGTCGATGTGAGGGGTTTCCGCGCGGTTTGGCTTTATGAAGCAGGCACGCAAACGATGATGCAATGACGCAGCACCACTCGGGCTCTGGGCGGTGTGAACAACACGGGGCTGAAAATAAAACCCGGTTCCGAACCAGAAGAGCGCAAGAGGAGCTAGAACGGAGCCGCGTTGGTGTGAAAGGGGCAATGTTAATAATCACTGGTCTCCGGCTTGAGCTTCAATCTCAGGATCCATGTATTGTGATCCTCTCCAGAATGGAAGTAGTCATCACATACAGAGCATCAAGTAGTTCCTGAACAGTGTCCTTCACATGCTGATATCCAAGAGAGGGAGTTACACAGTCACAAGATGGAGGAATAGAAAGCAGTATTCAATGTTTACTTCAGATTAGCTCCACGTCAGAAATGATCATGCTTGTCATATGTCTCTCTCCATAGAGGCTGAATCATCATGTTAATCACATAGCTATAGGCGCTTTCACACCAGAGTACTTTTCCCAGGAATAGTTCCGATAGTTCCTGGGATTTTGCGTTCACACCAAAATGATCTGGAACTAGAACTTAGTTCATGAGAACCCTTCCACCCCTTTTTAGTCCCTGCTAGAGAGCTGGTACTTTCCTGGGGAGGAAAAGGTTCCAATTTCTGATTGGCTGGGCAAATTGCAAACCACGCCCCGTAAAACTCTGAAATGTTTTGTGAAGCCGCCATTTTATTTGCTCGCATTAGCATTATTAGCATTAGCCCAGCGCATCAACGGAGAGAGACTAACTTATGGCAACACAAAATAAAACGTGGGAGCGGTGGAGTGATGAGGTGTCGGCGCTTCTGGCGATTTACCCGGGACTTCGGGGGGCGATTTACTTTCAGTATACGCCGTGAAGTTGCGGCCTGCCAGTAAACCCAAAGCAGAAGAAGAAGAAGTGACGTCAGCGGCTTCCTTTGTGTAATCCTCCCTCAGGGACTTATTCCGGTGTGAACGCGATCTACTCTTTAGTTCCAGGAAACTAAAGAGTTCGGGGGAACTAAGTACGGCAAAGTACTTGGTGTGAAAGCGGCTAATCATATGCCTCAAACAGTCCTGATGCTCTTCTAGGTAATCAGACATCCTGTCATGTTCACAGCTACAGTTGGGATACCTTTGTTAGCATGCTACTCTCATACTGGTAGAGGACATTCAGTATTTTCCCAACAGTGTCCTTGAAAAGCACCGCCTGACAGTTCTTAATATAGCCGGTTCAGTTTGGATTCACTTCATGGAAACAGAAAGCAGAACTAAAGTGCTTCTGATAAAACACAGGGTTGAGTGTTCACTGTAAAGATGGAATAATCAACGAGACACGACTAAAGTAAATATCATTTAAAGGTTCTGAATCCTCTCGCCCTTTAACAACACACTCTGCGTCGTGGAGTTACACCCAGAGCAGAGAGAGAAATAAACTAATGAATAACAGGAGAATAAATACTAGAATAATATCTACAGTGTGATTAAACCACTATGTAGGATTTCCAGTGTCTATGTGATTTATTTAGGAATATTTCAATGGATTTTCTTATAAAAGGTCACAGAGTTTCTGCTCGATGACCCTGAACGCCTCGTTTACAGCAAACAGTCTGCGGGGTTTACCCACAAACAGAGGAGATGAGGGTGGAAACACAATCATTTGTGCTTTTATTCACGTCTTAATGTGTGCTTATGTGTCTGTTGATTGTGTATATATATGTATATATACATATTTGTATACATATTTTTATATATATTTGTATTTTGTATTCCTCTGGATTGTGCGAAACTGTTATTTGAATATCTAATCTCGGCATGGATTGTTCCTTGTTGTTATGACTGGGTTCAGTGTTTTCTCTTTGGACACACTGATAAGGATTGACCTTTGACTTCGCTGTCAGTAAAACGTTGTGTAACCGAAAGGTCATCCCGCTCTCACTGATGATCCAGAATACTGCCTGAGTATTGATTTTTCCTAACATGTGTACACCGTGTCAGGACTCAGAGCGTCCTGACTCAGAAACTAAAGGTATAGATTGTTTCTGAGTCCTCAGGGCGTTTGATTCAGAGACGAAACAACGCTTACTGAGACCAGAGGCCTGTACGACGAAGCCGGTTCAACAGACCCTGGATATGTTTGAGTTAGCCGGTTGGCCTAATCCAAAACATACGCGCTCTCGCTAAGCGGTCCTACGACGCTGGTTATCAAGTGGATCGCTCAAGCCAGCCGTGCCCTATCTAGTTAGGTGCGCGTTCACATAAAAGGGGCGGGGTTAGCAACATTTGACCAATCACAAACATGGAGAAGCTCACTGACAGCGCAGCGTCATACTTCCTGAATGAAAAGTGAACTATAATATTAGACATATGAAGAAGTTAAACTTTAAACATCCATGACTTAAACACTTGATCCAGGATCAAAGCCACATAGCTGCACCTGCGAGGTGAATACAGCTGGTAACAGAACAAGTGTTTGAATGCGTCCATTAACAGGTTTATGATATCACTGCCCCGTCTAAGACACGATCTGACTTTCATTACATTTGACTCGAGTGTTTCCTCAACTTAATGTGTTGCTTAAAATAATCCTTCTGCATACAGTATGTGACACTGTGAGTGTTGCACGGCCAGATCCGGCTCAGCTGACTCAGATAAGGAGATATATGATACATTATGATGTGATATGATGTGATATGAATGATAATGGGACACATCCACGTCTGCACTCACAGTGCCGCGGACTGTACGTAATGTTACTTTGATCCGGTTACTTATGTTGTGGCAGATATTTAAGTAAGCTTTCTTAACGCTAATGTTATAATAGTCAGATTGCTCTGAAGATGGGAGGTGATATTCTATTCATGTTCACGTTTAAACTGTATTTCCTTTCTCCTGTAATATGACTTGATCGCTTTAAACTCCGCACACTGAGCTCTGATTGGTCAGCAGGCGGTGCTTTCACTGAGTTGATCTCTTAGCCTGGAACCTAACCTGCTCCGGACCAGGTTAGCCGCTCAGCATCAGTTACCATGGAGATCTAGCCCGCTAAGAAGAGAACCAGCGTCGTAGGACCGGAAACCCAGAGTTAACCCTGAAGTTAGCTCGCTAAGAGAAACTCCGGCTTCGTAGTACAGGCCTCTGGAGGATCTCATGAGGAATTAATCAGGTCACTAACATTAAGAGAAGAAGTCTGAATGTAACCAGAGAGATGGCAAAAGTAAACACATCCTTTACTCAAGTAGAAGTACAGATACTCGTGTTTAAAAATACTCTGGTAAAAGTAGAAGTACTGACTAAACTTCTTTACTCAAGTAAAAGTAAAGAGGGCTTTGAAATGTACTTCAGTAAAAAGTACCCATAACTAGCAGCTGTTTTAAAGAGTACCTGACCTCCCTTTATATTAATAGAACAATAATGTCATTGTTAGCTAATGAATGTTTCCATGCTGAACAACGGCAACATGACAACGTTTCCATTGGTCCCTCTTCTTTAGAGAAGACCAGGAAATGATGGATACACGGATCGTGTTCAAATCAATAGGCACGCAATGACTCTAAATAATAATGATCACGCCACCAAACACACATTCAGACTAAAGGAACCAGCCTGTTTGGAACATGTGAGAAGTAGAAAGTACGGTATTTGGGTTCAACATGGAAGAAGTAGAAAGTACAGGTATTTGGGTTCAACATGAGAAGTAGAAAGTTCAGGTATTTGGGTTCAACATGTGAGAAGTAGAAAGTACAGGTATTTGGGTTCAACATGGAAGAAGTAGAAAGTACAGGTATTTGGGTTCAACATGGAAGAATAGAAAGTACAGGTATTTGTGTTCAACATGGAAGAAGTAGAAAGTCAGGTATTTGGGTTCAACATGGAAGAATAGAAAGTACAGGTATTTGTGTTCAACATGGAAGAAGTAGAAAGTTACAGGTATTTGGGTTCAACATGTGAGAAGTAGAAAGTACAGGTATTTGGGTTCAACATGGAAGAAGTAGAAAGTACAGGTATTTGGGTTCAACATGGAAGAAATAGAAAGTACAGGTATTTGTGTTCAACATGGAAGAAGTAGAAAGTTCAGGTATTTGGGTTCAACATGTAAGAAGTAGAAAGTACAGGTATTTGGTTCAACATGTAAGAAGTAGAAAGTACAGGTATTTGGGTTCAACATGTAAGAAGTAGAAAGTACAGGTATTTGGGTTCAACATGTAAGAAGTAGAAAGTACAGGTATTTGAGTTCAACATGTAAGAAGTAGAAAGTACAGGTATTTGTGTTCAAATGTAAGAAGTAGAAAGTACAGGTATTTGAGTTCAACATGTAAGAAGTAGAAAGTACAGGTATTTGGGTTCAACATGGAAGAAGTAGAAAGTACAGGTATTTGTGTTCAACATGTAAGAAGTAGAAAGTACAGGTATTTGAGTTCAAATGTAAGAAGTAGAAAGTACAGGTATTTGGGTTCAAAGTGTAAGAAGTAGAAAGTACAGGTATTTGAGTTCAAATGTAAGAAGTAGAAAGTACAGGTATTTGGGTTCAACATGTAAGAAGTAGAAAGTACAGGTATTTGAGTTCAACATGTAAGAAGTAGAAAGTACAGGTTTTGTTCAACATGTAAGAAGTAGAAAGTACAGGTATTTGGGTTCAACATGTAAGAAGTAGAAAGTACAGGTATTTGGGTTCAACATGGAAGAAGTAGAAAGTACAGGTATTTGTGTTCAAAGTGTAAGAAGTAGAAAGTACAGGTATTTGGGTTCAAAGTGTAAGAAGTAGAAAGTACAGGTATTTGTGTTCAACATGTAAGAAGTAGAAAGTACAGGTATTTGTTCAAATGTAAGAAGTAGAAAGTACAGGTATTTGGTTCAACATGTAAGAAGTAGAAAGTACAGGTATTTGAGTTCAAATGTAAGAAGTAGAAAGTACAGGTATTTGTGTTCAACATGTAAGAAGTAGAAAGTACAGGTATTTGTGTTCAAAGTGTAAGAAGTAGAAAGTACAGGTATTTGTGTTCAAAGTGTAAGAAGTAGAAAGTACAGGTATTTGTGTTCAAAGTGTAAGAAGTAGAAAGTACAGGTATTTGGGTTCAACATGTAAGAAGTAGAAAGTACAGGTATTTGGGTTCAAAGTGTAAGAAGTAGAAAGTACAGGTATTTGGGTTCAAAGTGTAAGAAGTAGAAAGTACAGGTATTTGGGTTCAAAGTGTAAGAAGTAGAAAGTACAGGTATTTGGGTTCAAAGTGTAAGAAGTAGAAAGTACAGGTATTTGTGTTCAAAATGTAAGAAGTAGAAAGTGGTCAGAAAACTAAGTAGTGGAGTAAAGTACTGATACCAGACAAATATACTTAAGCACAGTAACAAAGTATTTGTACTCCTTCCCACCTCTGGGTTTAGTTCTGTGGTAATGAGTCATGTGACAGAGGTCTGAGACGTAGTTCTGTGGTAAAGAGTCATGTGACAGAGGTCTGAGACGTAGTTCTGTGGTAATGAGTCATGTGACAGAGGTCCAGAGGGGATTTACTCCTCAGAGACTCAGTGTGTTGTTAGGCCTGAACAAAGAAAGATCTCAGCGCCATGTTGAGAGCAGCTGGCATTTTGTTGGCAGAAAAAGCAGATTGTTCACCACACAAAGACTCTCACAGAAATGTGCCACGATGCAACTCCTCCCCTCTCACGCTCTCACGCTCTCATGTGTCAGAGGCAGGTCCAGACAGGAAACCAGGCAACATCATGACTGAATTTCCTCTGGCGGTTATAAGAGTTCAGATCAGGCTGCTGAGGCTGTTTGTCAGGAAACGCCCTGACGCTCCGGGTGGGGGGAGCACACAGATCATTAACTCTACTCAGATCCCACACGTCTGAAGGAGAAGCAGCTAAATATGTTTGTTTGGATGTCAAATGACTTCAAAACTTCACAAACTGCCTTATAGTCACATTTTCCTGTGGTTTCTGTGCAGGAATCATGATTTGTGAAGCTGCCAGATGGATATAGAGGAGTAAAAAGTGCACTCTTCAATGCTGTGGGATACAGAAGTAGCTCAGATGGTACTGAAGTAGAGTTCTGCTATGAAGCCTTTAAAAGCGTATGAAACCCAACATGACTCTAAAACAGGAACAGGAAATGACTGATGCCGGGTAAAGTCACGGGGGTTTTCCGTCACATGAGACGTGGTGTTTCCATAGAAACCGTCAGTAACTGAATCACTTGAGAACTGAAAGGCATTTGTTCCATTTGAATGATGTTAACATTATTTTGTTTTTTAAAAAGCACCAACAGTAATAATTTCTCTCTTTTTACAATCCATTACTTTTTGTGGGAAAAGCAGAGAATCCCAAATAAAGTTTGAAATGAGTTCAAATAAAGATTATATTTTGTATTAAAAACAATTCTTTCTGAATAAATGGTAAAACTATGTTGAAGGTTAAAGAGATGTTTCAATGTTATATCAATAAAGTTTTGTTTAGTCAATTTGTATTTCTTTTGAAAATTGTTGATATTGTTTTTTCTTAAAATGTGTATTTGTATTGTATGCCCTATAAAGATAAAACAATTAAGGAAGAAATCAGCAGATGAATAAAAACTATAATGTTTCTAATATCTTTTTAATTTTATTCTACTTAAAAAAGTATTTTTTATATTTGTATTTTTACTGAAACTGTTTTGATGTTTTAGAAGATTTTAAATAATTGTGCCTGTTGTTGTTGTTCTGAATAAATGATGTTAGAGTGCAGCTGAAGGGTTAAAGTCATGGTTAGACACGTCATTATAATCAGAGAGCGGTCTGAGCTCCACCTGCTACTTAAAGATAACCAGATGTTATCAGTCCAATGTACTTAAAGTATCTCGATTCAGTATTATAGAATATTAATATTCTGTGTTCATGTATATTTGATGTACAGCACTGCGTCATCAGCACATCGCAGGTTTTTATACGTAAACGGGTGTCAAATAAATATAGTGAAGTAAAAAGTGAGCAGTAAGAGCCTTCACATGCAGTAGAAGTATAACGTAGCAGACTAAGGAAATACTCAAGTTAAGTTAAGTCAAAATAGGACTTAATATGTAGTTACATCAAAACACTTAAAACATCACTTTTTAACTTTTGTATTCTTTTAGATAATCAACAGGCTCAGCATTTAAACGCTGACCTTTGAAACCTTTGAAACCTTTATTATTGGCTTTTTCAGTAATAATGTAGAACGTATGAAATAGAAATGGCTCATTAAGACATCACGAGTCGAGCTGAGCGTAGAGTAAAGAGATAAAGTGCAAACTGGGAACTCCCTAAGACAGAAACTAAGTACTTTCAGCTTCACCTCCACACACTGCAGACCTACATGAGGAGGGAAACACTCAGTAACATGTCTTTAAAGTACATTTCAGACAGAATATAAGGTGCTTAAAGTTTTAATCTTGAGATATGAAAATAAGAACAAATGATATATACAAGTAGAACTTCAGTATACTAAAGTAAATACAAAAGATATCCCTGAAATACATGACACAGTTCAGAGCAAGCTGTGTTTGAGTTTTAAGTACATTCACTTTCTGTTCTCAAAGGTAAGTGCAATTTATTATCATCTGACATTGATTTGATTCATTATCTGTGAATGCTCTGATTCAAGTTCAATTATTTATCATTGAATCGACTTCTTATAGTTTTTAAACCTTTAGCACTTTCATGTTAAACAGGTGCTGGGTTTGATTTCATTCTTTCATATTTCATGTAAATCTAGTTATTAGAAAATATATAAACATTTTAAAGTCTTATTCAGGACAATCATTTACAGATTTACCCAGACATTTCCCTGATGCATATTTTAAAAGTGTATTTAGTATAGTAGAGATATACTGGAGATATTAGCTGCACATACATAAACCTGAATATTTCAGGAGCTATAAGTAAAAACAAAGCACGCGTGAAATATATCACCGACACGATAGATACACATTTTAAGACCTCTTTACACCGACTTTAAGATTGAAATCACCTGCTGATATTTAAATAAACCCCTCACCATGAATCACTTCCAGGCTCTGACACACAAGACCATATCAGACGCCATGTTGTTAGCGCTGTGTCAAAAAGTTAGGCTTCACCGTCGATCCTAAGTGTTCGGCAGCAAAGTCTGACTGCAAAGTATGTCCTTCTGATTGGCTGATCACTTTAGCCAATCAGGGCAAAGGAAATAATAACTGCCTTTCTGAACTCCGGCTGTATCCTCGCTCTCTTTAACGCGTAGACCTCCATGTTGCCATTAGAAACAGAACTTCTTAATAGTCGTAACTTTTCATGACCGAAGATATTCAGCATCTCTCAGAATAAAAACTATATATTTCAATAATACTAAAAACTTTAAAATATCTTTAAGTGTTATTTCTTGTCTCATTTTCCAAATTTGTCATCATAAGCCCCACCTCCAATCCGTGAACCCCGCCTTCCTACAACAAGCTCCGCCTCCCATTTGTAAACCTCACATCATCCTTAAAGATTAGATTCAGCTTTTCCAGCATTTTCTAACTTTTAGGACCTATCGAGGGCTATTCAATTGAATGTAAGTCAATGGTAAGAAGTATTTCTGGACTCGTGACGTCACGGAAGGTGTAGTACCACCATCTGGCCACTACAAACATTAGCCTAAACGCCAGCGCACTCACTGGGATGCTAGCTTCTCTGATGTGGGTTCGGTGTGTCAGGGCCTCTAAAGTCGGACCCTCCAGGGGAGACCGGACCAGGATCATTTATCAAAATACAACAATGTAAAAATATAGTATTATTACAGCATTTACTGCAATAAATATCTTTAAAGTAACAGTACTTTTACTTTGATCAAATGTATTCAAAGTAGTACTATTACTTTATTAAAACAACTTAAATAAAATGTCTTTGAAGTACAATTATTAAAGATGGCTGTACTTCAGTAAAAAGTCTGAACAGCTAATTTACCTTAATATGAAATAAAGGAACATAACCTTTAATTAAGGCTAATATGTTGGCACTCTTTCTGTCAACTGAAAGTAGAAACTGAACCACGTTTGGTGTAACCCTCAATCCAACTGGGTTTTGGGTATCAGAGGGTTATTAAGCCCCTCCACCGCAACAGATGTAGTGATTCATGGAGAGGAGATTATTTAGTTTAGAAGCAGGTGATGGAGAACAGTCGGCTGTAAAGAGGTCTTTCAAATGTCTGGTGTTCTCTTTCAAATCAAATCAAATCAAATCAGGGTTTATTTATAAAGCACACTTAAAAACCATTTTTGGTCGAGCCAAAGTGCTGTACATGCAAATAATAAATGTGTACGAATCTCTTCTTTTAGATTTTACAAGAATCCCACCACCACCAGCAGCAGCAGCAGCAGCGAGAGGAACCCCGGCCCAGCTCGCAGTGCAGCTTGTCCACTTTTTGGACGTCCAACCCATGGCTCCACATTCTCAGGACCTGAGGACAGAAACAGAGAGCAGTGAGGAAACGACTGGACCTCCCCTCATGTTGGAGAACAGCTGATCATGAAGGTGAGGAAGAACAGAATCTGTTTCCACTCCAGTCTCATGCAGTGGCGTAGCCACCATAGGGCCAGGGCGGGCCCAGGCCCGCCCAGTTTACTCATTGGCCAGCTCTGAAAAAGCTTCGATGTAATTTTCTTTTGTTTCTTTTAAAAAAAAAAGTTTATTCAACCATTGAGAATATCCAAGCATTCAAAGTGAAATTTAAGTGAACAAATACAGAGTATAATTAATGTTGTATGTGTTTTATCCTCTGAACGGAACTCATCTCGTAAAAAGTGGTTGTTGGTTCCGGCGCGCGCCCGATTAGTAACGTGAGAGAGCTGCCTGCAAATGATGCTCTCATCTAGCAGCGATCCAGGGCCAGGCTCTCCGACTCCGGAGATTATACTGTTACGGCCGCTTGCTCCACGGCGCTAGCAGTGCTCCCTCCCCTCCCGGTCATCAGCATGAAGCAGGGGTATGCCTACCCGTTGATCTGTCTGCACTTAATGAACCGCCTTCACAGCCAAGACTGAAGAAGTTCCCCTACGCTGTTAATCATGGAAAAGCAAGGTGCTTCTCATCGAGGTGGTTTGAAGATTTTCCCTGGGTGGAATACAGCGCAAGTAGGGACGCGCTTTTCTGTAACATATGCAGACATTTCCCCAGCCCAGGAGCTGAAGGTGCATTTACGAGGGATGGATATGTAGACTGGAAGCACAGCGTAACTCGTTGGAGAGACATAAACAAAGCGAGGACCACTGCAAGTCCATGAGCAGGTTTGAATGCTACAACCTATTGTTGCTGTTAGTGCAATAAAAGAGTTACATAACGATTGTAAATAACCCAATTTGTGTTCTGTGAAACTGAAAAGGATATGACGTTGTTTTTGTTGCTTTCGTTGCAGTTGTATGTCTTAAATGTAATTTAGGTTAACTTCCTGTTTTATTTAGATGCCTTTATTTTGAAGGCGAGTTTACGCTGTTGACAGGAAGTTGTTGTTGCTATGGAAACAACGTGATGGAGAAAAGGAGCGGAGATTAACGGAGAAAAGTAATATCTACATATAAAGACGGAGAAAGTAAAGGATAACGTTTATGTTTAAGTTTAGCACCCCCCGAAGAGGCATAAGGTTGGTATTAAATGGGGCGAAGCCTGCGAGCTAGTTCAGGCAGTCAACTCGAGCACCAATGATACATTAACACGTGACGCACCTCGTCCCTCTTACAACCAACCAAACACATTCTCCTAAACATGCCGCTCTATTTAAGCTGCCAGGTCTTCCTGCCTCTGCCTCGCTATGCTGCTGCTGCTGCACTGCGTGTTCACTTGCTATTGCTACGTTCATGTTCCTGCTGCTGTGTTTCATGTTGCTGCTGCTCGCCTGCCACCCCACCACCCCAGCTCCACCCCCGCTCCACCCCAGCTCCACCCCAGCTTCCACCCCAGCTCCACCCCAGCTCCACCCCAGCTCCACCCTAGCTCCACCCCAGCTTCCACCCCAGCTCCACCCCAGCTCCACCCCAGCTCCACCCTAGCTCCACCCCAGCTCCACCCCAGCTCCACCCCAGCTCCACCCCAGCTTCCACCCCAGCTCCACCCCAGCTCCACCCCAGCTTCCACCCCAGCTCCACCCCAGCTTCCACCCCAGCCTCCACCCCAGCTCCACCCCAGCTCCACCCCCGCTCCACCCCAGCTCCACCCCAGCTTCCACCCCAGCTCCACCCCAGCTCCACCCCAGCTCCACCCCAGCTCCACCCCAGCTCCACCCCAGCTCCACCCCAGCTTCCACCCCAGCTCCACCCCAGCTCCACCCCCCCTCCACCCCAGCCACCCCAGCTTCCACCCCAGCTCCACCCCAGCTCCACCCCAGCTCCACCCCCGCTCCACCCCCGCTCCACCCAGCTCCACCCCCGCTCCACCCCCGCTCCACCCCAGCTCCACCCCAGATTCCACCTGTAGGCTCGGGGGATAGTTATCTAATCATCACTCAATGTTCTTTGTAAATCTGTGGAGTGATGAGGCCCGAGCCTAGACGCCAAACTCAAACTATATGCTGCTCTAATAAACATATTAAGAAACACGTGAGTTGTCTGGCGTCTGGCGCAGTGGATAGAGCCTTGGTGTTGGGATCAGGGGAGCACAGGTTCAAACCCCACTGCAGTCAGCATGTCGTTGTGTCCCTGAGACACTTCACCCCAAATTGCTCCTGTGGGGATTGCCCACAGTGTTGAGTATGTAAGTCGCTTTGGATAAAAGCGTCTAACAAGTGACATGTCATGTAATGTAATGTCTGACTGAACGTTAATATAAAATGTGGGTTGTGTCCTAATTCGTTTGTAGGCTATGCTGTTTTGTAGCTTTGCTGTCTGTTTACAGTTAACATTTGGTAGTATGCTAAAGTGATTCTAATACGGATGGAGCCTAAATGTATTTGTTATTGTTGTGTCTTTATTGCTCTTACATTGATATTGGAGATTTCAATAAATTCATATCATCAGTCAAGTCTTCGACCATTATTCGGAGGGAAATGCTACAACGACGCTTGGCAATGGGCATTATTATATATTATTATTATAGGCCAGGCCTACTTTAAAGTCATTTTTCCCCCTGGGAAAAGCTGGCCCACCCTAAAGTACATTTCTGCCTACGCTACTGGTCTCATGTCAGACATTATCTACCGATCACAGAGCATCAACAACATCTCTAAACATGCCAATGGAGGAACTCTTCAGGAGAAACACCAACTCACCTTCAGAGACGCTCAGATGGATGGAGTGCACAAACTCTCTCTTGTTTCCCAGGTCTCTCTTCCTGCGGTTATTGGAGCGAGTTATAACCTCACACTGGTACGTTCCTGTGTCGTCGGGGCTGACGTTCTTCAGGAGAACAGAAACGTCTCCATTCTTCATCCCTTGGTTGTTCAGCTCAACACGACCACGATAACGTGGATTCTGGTACCTTTCCATCGGCTCGTCATCTCTGAAGTAGAAGACGTACCACTCCAGCCCAGGTCTGCTCCACTCTACCACAGTGATGGCAGCATCTGTGGAGCTGCTGCAATGAAGAGTGACGTCTTCTCCAGGCTTTGCAGTCACCTTTTCTAAATGTGGAGAAAGACAGAAAGGCGGAAGTCAGTCATTTCATTGTGAGCCGTTTGTATATTTATAAGGACTGTTGCAAGCAGCTGCAACATCTGATTAAAAAAAAGGTTTACAAAAATAGAAATGCCACTAAAGACTTGGGTTTTGATATTATCATTTTTTAATTATTCACCTGAGAGAAGCTGGATTTCAGTGGTAGACTGTAGTGTACAACTGGATTCCTACGTTTATTCTAGTTCTGTACTTAAGTATTAGTGACTACCTGTGCTTCCACCTCGACCCCATTACATTCTTGGTAGCCAATATTTTACTTTTGATTTCACTGCATTTATTTGACAGCTTTAGCTACTTTACAGATTATTAGCACTACAAAATAAAAATACACTTTTCATTATAACAGCAAACAAGCTGACGTCACTGGTGACGACACTCAGAGGCTGGTGGGCAAAACACATGCACCTTTGTGAAAGACTCTTCAGGAAGGTGTCATTGCTCTAAGCAGAGTTCCTTTGTTATTTCGGTCACTTAGCCCCGCCCACTCACATAACTCATGGACCGATTGTTGCAGACATTTGGGGGAGGTTTCTATTCACAATATTTGTTTCTATTTATAACATTTTCATGAGGTAATGATATCCATCAGTAATGTTTGGCTTCTTTTACTTAAATCTGATTTAGTAAACAATTGCAAATATAAAAATTGAATAGAGATATTTTTATAAAGATTAAGTGAAAGTAAAAATGTGCACATAGAACTACAATATAACAGCAATGCATATGTAATACAATATCAGTGATGCAAACACAGGTATGGTGAAAAAAGAGAGAACTATTCGAAGCAGAAAGAAAACAGCGTAATATACCATCTGACAAAGGCCTGTGCTATAATGCTTCAATGAACTGGCTATTCTTTATAATATACTCAGATCAATAGGAGACAGAGAAGTTATAAATCAAGGGTTTTTATTTATTTACAGGTAGATATTATCAAGGGTGTAACTTTGGTTTAAGAAGTGGGGGACACACGAAACAGGGGGTCCTCCGCAATGAAACATATATTATCATTATATATAATGAGTGTGCAAACTTATCTAGTATCCTATCCATATGAACCTGTTTATTTGTGGGGGACCTCACCTCCTCTAGGGGGGTCCGGGGGCATGCTCCCCCGGGAAGATTGTTTTCTTTAAATTGAAGTTAACTGCATCAATCTGGTGCACTTTGAGGGCAAAATGAATTTATGGATACATCTCTCAACACTCATATAAAACAGAACTGTATAATGCTTCAATTAACTGGCTATTCTTTATAATATCCTCAGATCAAGAGGAGACAGAGAAGTTATAAATCAAGGGTTTTTATTATTATTTACAGGTAGATATTATACACTTTGACTTTAAGGGCTTCAGTTTTTCTTCTTCTTCTTTGCTTGCGAAAGTGTTTCTACTGCTTTACTGCTTTACTAACTGCTTTACTGCTTTCCGCAACCGACTGCTGCTGCTGCTGCGTCATGACGTCACCGGTGCTTATCAGGCTCTAGCTCCGAACCGGCCCTGGAACCGCGTTGGTGTCAAAGGGGCATTAGTTCGCCGGACCCTCGCAGCGGGGTTACAGCGCAGAAGTGCGCCGCATTTGCGCATGACTGATGTGCAACAACATGTGACTCCTCTGTTTGTCTTCTGTTGGTCGCTTGTTAGCAAACCCTTCACGCGATAGCAGAGCGAACAGGTACAGGAGGCGTAGAGCGAGGGATCATTGTCCACTAGTCGTGCTCGCGGATGGATACAAAAATATACTTTAGCGGCCGTTAATAGGCTATACGTGGGCGGCCCGCCCAAGTAAAGTATATGTTTTGAAGTGAGAAGTTGTCCGCCAGTCCGTGAGTCGGACCCCCCCCCCCCCCCAAAACGAAAACTCTTCGGTTCTACACGAATTACACAAGTCACCCAAATCAGCGTTAAAAAAGCGGGAGGCGCCGAAAAGCGACTAATTTGCATCACTGTGTATATACAAAACTTGTCTAAATATTAAATAAGTAATAATAAGATATTAATGCTAAAAAAACTGATTTTAACTCTAAATGTACAATGTCATTCAGTTCGAACCCGAAATGATGTGAGTATTGCACAGTAAATGCAGTACTTTAATTGTAAGAGAGTACTAACACAATTTATCATTGGTACTCTTCCTCAAGTTAAACACCATGAGCACTTCCTCCCAGTGGCGTAGCCAGGAATTATTGTGTGGGTGGGCCTGGAGAAATGTAGGTGGGCCAGGGGAGACTTATTAAGCGTGGGTTCTGAGCTGAAATTTCATTAATGATTTTATTTATTTTTGAATGCACTAATTAAACATAAGCATAAACTAGCAGTGAAAACAAAAACATAGGCACGGCGGCCTCAGAATGTAAAACTGACATCCACCTGACTGGCTCGGCGGCCACAGGTTGTTTATCCTTGGCAGTTGCACAGTGGGCACACACTGAGAGTCTTTTCATATTCAGCAAATGTGTACACGCTTCACTGCAGACCTCAAGAAGAAATAAGACTTTCATTCACTCACGGCAAAACTTACTTTACTTACTAATTTACTCACGGTAAAAAAGGCACTCCCTATTCCATTGTCATGAAGGTGGAATCTAACTATATCCAGAATAAGTTTGATTGGATCCAGGCTAGAAACATGTTTATTTCTGCTGTAAAGTTGGGCATTTTAACATGGGGGTCTATGGAAATTGCTCCTTTCTGCATCCATCTCCTGTTGGCCACTAGAGGAACTGCAGTTTGTGGCACTTCCTTCTGGGCTTCCCGGCTCTGCCCCAGAGTTTGCCGCTTGTCAGGAACGTCAAAATCGCTCAGGCCCACCCACAGCTACGCCACTGCTTCCTCCTACTGATAGAGTCGAACATGACCATATTTAGAAATGAGAAAGGCTCTTGGCCTCCATTGGCTGGAGGAAACAAGAAGTCACTTTGTTGTTGTTCAGTTTCAGCCAATCACAAAGCTCCATCTCAAATTACATGAGCAGCGTTTGGGAGGGGCACAAACAGTTTTCCTCAGAAACATAAATGTTTTCCTTAAAGCTTGGCAGTTCTTAACCCTAACCCTATCTGCACAGTGCAAATCTGAGGTCTCAGGCTCCTCCAACAATGTGACTACAAAATATTAATCATATATATTATATATATAACAATATGAAAGAGACACAATGGTTAAAGGAAAATGCAGAAATATGTAACTTATATTATGTAAATGTCAGTAGAATGTTGCTCTGGAATAGTCAAAAAATCAGCTCCTAACGTCTTTTCCTAACCACTATTCCTTGACCTCTGTGTGAACCGTAAAGAAGGAATAGTGGTCAGGGAAATTCAAAAGGACTCAGGAAAAAAACTGTGGTGCTTTGAAAATCCTACTGCACTTATATCTGACATATTTATGATGAGACGGAGAATATCACTGAGTCTGCTGTGAGGAAACTACAGTTTTCTGTACAGCGGACCACAATAAGACATCTAGATCAACAATTTGGGGTACATTTCACATCAACAAAACAGTACAAAAACAGTGTTCTTTCTCAATAGAACAATCAGTGGTTCAAGTTAGTATATTCCTCAGTGTAACATATCCACTAGTTGCAAAGCTTAAACATTTTTTTATTTTTTTTATTTTATTTTAAGGGAAAGGATGTTTTCACTCAGTTTGTCAACTATGTTTCGGACAAACTTGATGTCAATACAATCATTTGATTAAGTCCTGCACTTCAAGTAAAATCCAATTTGAAATGCTCTTGAGTCTATTCTACCATATAACCAATGATTTTTAAAAGTTTAATAAATAATTGTATTAAAGTTTAGTTTTTTCATGTGATATGTTCAGCACTGTCATTAAGGATAGGATATTTGTTATTATAAACGACCATACAGGTCATTTTGACAGTTTTAAGAGATGTCATGTAAAACTCCAACCTGTGTAGATGTACATTATACTATAAAGGTATCAGAAGCACTATTTTAGATATTTTAAATTTGAAAAAATGAGGTGCAACATAGTTGACAATGAAAGTCAAACATTTGACGCAAATAACATAGTTGACTCGACACATTATTAACCATCAGCACTATGTTCATTTCAAGGCAGAAGTGCACAATTCAATTGATAATGATGTGTAATGACGTCTACATGTCATACAAATTGTCAACTAGGTTACCTGTCAACTAAGTTACAACAGTTATTACAGTACTGGGTAACCTAGTTGACAATTTCCCTATTTGACCCATCATTTCAATGGTAGGCCTTGCCTGGATGACCACATGTCATTTTGTTGAACAGGTTAACATCACATTTGAATATATAATTGAATTAAAATCATTAAACAATTAAACCATAACAATGTTTGTAACATTGTTGATGGTCAATTAATATACTCATTGAAAATATGCTATTATACATAAAATATTGTAAAATGTTAGAGGACAATCACCACAAATGTCAGCCAACGAGGAACATGGCATCATGTAATGCTGGTGACATGGTATTGTGACAAACCATTTTTGATTTAAAGGGGGGAGTTCTGTTAGTAACATAGTTGACAGAACTTTTGCGGACATTCATATATTAAGATATTTAAATTATTTAAAGGAGGAAATTAATTAAAAAAATATTATTATTCTTTAGTATTTAGACTTTTGAAATAAATGAATAATAGTTGTTATTTACTTTAATGGTTTTTATTCATTATTTTTAAACCAAGACACCCTCAACTGAAAAACGGACATAGCAAAAACTGTCAATTTAAGAACATCATGACACATTTCAAGCTAAATAAAGCATACAGTAGGATGCACATAATGTTTGTGTGATATTATACCATGCTTTCCATAATAGGCAAAATATGATATTTTTGAAGAAAATAGTTAGAATAAATATAATTATCATCAATGGACATCAATGGACATGGAATGTACCCTAAATTGTAGAATGAGTCGTTCCTATGGTTTTGTTTTACGCTTTATGAACGTGGACAACAGTGAAAAATATACTTTTCATTAACAAGGTTGGAATTTAATTCTTTTTTTAAGTAAAGTCAAACTTAATGATTTCCAAAATCCTATGGAGAAATTGCATTGCTTTTTGGTCGAGGGAACCGGAAGGTACCCATGCGCAGCTTACTTCCGGGTTTTAGGACGCGTCACTGCACCACTCGCTTCCTTGCCCAAATATTTTTCACACGCTTTGACGAATACGTGTTTTTTCCTTGTGCCTCCAATGGATCATCAGCGATTGCTTCTCCCTTTGCGTGCCATAGACTGTGTATATTACAAGGAATACATTTGAATGCACAGATGCATGCCCTCACCTCCTGCAGCCAGAGAGCCAATGATCCACAGGAGCATGAACAGCCATTCTTTTTGCGCAGATGTTAAAGCAGCCATGAGAGCAGCTGGAGAAGAACAGGAAGTGATCTGAAGTGAGCGTAGTCCAGTGTGAACCGGTCTGTGTTAGTTCAAAGGTTTCATACACAGAGGGAGGAGGAAGGGGGAGGAGGAGGGGAGGATCCATGGTCACATGATTTACAAGAAACAGTTTGCTTTATCAGAATGACTCGTTCAAGTACAGGGCGGAAAAACCTGTAGAGTCAGTTCATTTCAAGAGTGATCTAAGATTGAACCTGATGATCAAATGTGAACCCATTTGAATAAAGTAAGGGTTACATTTTAACTTTCAAAGAAACATTCACACACATATACATTTACATATGTACATATATACATTTACATACATACATATATATATAATATATATATATATATATATATATATATATAAATATGTAAATACAGGGGCGTCACTTTGTTTTAAAAAGTGGTGGGGACACTTTTTCAGATAAAATAAAACTGTATTGCGAGCCACATGTTTTTTGTACACATTAATTTCCCTAGTATTTGTCAGCAACTCCTATATAGACAGTATTTACAGTGTCAGGCTACAAACTTGGGGGGGATGTGCCGCCAAATGCACGCTCACATGTTGTGAACACGATGTTTGCAAACCAAACCCTGTTAACATGTTCTCTGACAAGAAAAATAAAGCAACAAGACAACATTTACTTCAGGCAAACAGGCCAAGGAGGATGGAGGAATTTTTTTTCTTACTTTTTTAAAGTGCAGTGCATATATAAATAGGATATTTTATCTAACTATTTTAATTGGCCAAATAACCAGCAGAAATCCACTGATTCTTCCTCCTGGTTACTTAGAGGCAGTGTTGGGTGTAACGCGTTACAAAAGTAACGGAGTTACAGTAATATATTACTTTTTGCTGTAACGAAGTAATGTAACGCATTACTAATGAATTTGGGTAATATATTACCCGTTACAATGCTCAGTAACGCAGTTACAACACATTTTAACCCGAAATTAAATGGTGTTTTGTTTTTTAAGAATGTACTAACATAGCGAGACATTCCGACACCAGAGTAAAATTGTGCGGGTAGATTAGTAAACCTGGTGTTTACCCTTCAGGCTTCGCGTCGGGATCTTCGGGGGTGCATAGGCATGCATTGCACCCCAGTTGAATGTTATGCACCCTCTATTCAAAAAAGAGAACGGAGCGAAAAATAAAAACAACAAATTGTGTCAGGTGCGCGTGACCTGCTCCGCTGCGCGTGCATCATTTCCAAAGTGCTTCCACAGCAGTGACACACATCTGTGGATAATCATTTATACGAAAATGGTTAAAGCAACCATCACTAAACGCCAGCAACACTGCATCTACTGCAGACAATAGCAACAGGTCAGATGGGGACATCACGTTACCCTCTGTCGTGGACACTAGCTTACTCCCGCCTGACTCGCCGCCCTCGCCCCCGGAGCATCAGTCTTCGTCACCCGAAACTACGCCGCCCCTCTGCGGCCCGCAGGTGCCAGGATACCACGGCAAAACAGAGCCTGCCCAGGTATATCTAAACAAGTACCCGCCTGCACAGTGGGGTAAGGCGGTCATTTTGCAGCTCGTGGTATAAAAATAGACAATGGCTAGAATATTCATGTGAAAATAGTGCCATATTCTGCCATGCCTGTAGAAATGTTGGGTCAAAAATAATGCATACAATAGCACAGATGCCTTCACCACGAATGGCTACAAAAAGATCTCATATCCCAAGCTTATCAACAAGCTAATGTTGCAGCTGAAATGTTCTCCAGGTCACAAAGTCAACCTCACATGATGATGTGATACCAGTTTTCAAGCACAGTAAATATTCTCTTCCCAGAGTATATGATGGGACCAAGGTGATGATGTAGTACATGGTTTTAATAATACTTTTGCTTTTCAATGTTTGCCATTTCAAACCATGAGCTGGTTCAAATAATATTTGCCTTGATTTACAATATGTTCTCTTTTGTTTTATCAGTACAGTTTTGAAGCTTTTGTGCTTTTCCTTGCCATAGTCCACTTTGGACTATATGAAATATTTCAGGATTGCACTTTTAACACACTTGAAATGTTCTCACTTGCTTGGTTTCAAAACATAACAAATGCCATAATCTGTTCATTGGGGACCATAACATCAATGCTATTTTTCATTGCTGTTGCCGGCCACTATTGCTCATGTAAACCTACTAGTGCTGCACCCTGTAATCTCAGATGCACCCCAAGTCATTTTGTTCTGGAACCGGGCCTGTACAGTACATGGCCATATACTAAACAAAATACAGAGCCCATTCCGTGTTCCTGTTATTGTTTACTTCCTCTCTGCCTTCTTCTGGTGATTTATCTGACGTCCAGCGCTCCGTCTTTTAACCTCTTTTCCTTTCTCTTTCTTGATCCTCCTTAGCAACCTTCATTATAGTCCTTGACAGTGGTCTGTACTGTATTAACAACGTGTCACATGTTAAGAATTTACAATCAGAATCGAGTATTCAACTAAGCCGTGTAATAAAAGTTGTTAGTAGCCTTAATGGCCTACACAGTTGTTATGCTATACCACATTGCCCTTCACTGGATGTATAATGAGCTGCACTAAACTACATTTTAGCATTTAAAATACCTAGCCATTCTTTTGCGGTTATTTTGGTGAAAGTAACTCAAAAGTAACTAAAAGTAGTGTAACTCATTACATTTCAGAGACAGTAATATTGTAATGTAACTTATTACTTTAAAAAGACAGTAATAAGTAATATGTAATATATTACATTTTGGAAGTAACTTGCCAACACTGCTTTGAGGCTCCACCTGGTGGTGGTAGTTCTGCAGCACACACTGCATTACATTACATTGCATTTAGCTGACGCTTTTATCCAAAGCGACTTACAATAAGTGCATTCGACTGAGAAGATATAAACTTGAAGAAAACATAATCTTATAAGAACATCAGGTTTCATAGAGCCAAAACATTTCAAGTGCTACTCAACTGGCTTTAGATAAGCCAGTCCTTTTAGTATATAAGTGCTTTGTTAGTAATTCTATCGCTCGAAGTGGAGTCGAAAGAGATGAGTTTTCAGTCTGCGCCGGAAGATGTGTAAGCTTTCTGCTGTCCTGATGTCAATGGGGAGCTCATTCCACCATTTTGGAGCCAGGATAGCAAACCTACGTGTTTCTGCTGATGGGAACTTGGGTCCCCCTCGCAGTGCGGGTGCAGAGCGGAGTGCACGTGCTGGGGTGTACAGTTTAACCATGTCCTGGATGTAGGAAGGGCCAGATACATTCACAGCATGGTACGCAATTACCAGTGTCTTGAAGTGGATTCTAGCAGTTACTGGAAGCAGTGAAGAGAGCGGAGGAGCGGCGTGGTGTGGGAACATTTAGGAAGGTTGAAGACCAAACGAGCCGCTGCATTCTGGATGAGCTGCAGAGGTCGGATGGCACATGCAGGTAGACCAGCCAGGAGGGAGTTGCAGTAGTCTAGGTGTGAGAGGAAGAGAGCCTGGGCCAGAACCTGCGTGGCTTTCTGGGTCAGGAGGGGACGTATCCTCCTGATGTTGTACAGCGTGTATCTGCAGCAGCGGGTTGTAGCAGCGATGTTTGCAGTGAAGGACAGGTTGTTATCTAGGGTCACACCCAGATTCCTTGCAGTCTGAGTCGGGGAAACAACAGAGGGGCCGATGTTGATTGTTAAGTCAAGAGGGGGACAATCTTTTCCGGAAGAAAAAGCAGTTCAGTCTGTCAAGGTTGAGCTTGAGGTGGTGAGCAGACATCCACTGAGAGATGTCAGCTAGACAAGCAGAGAGCGGGGAAAAGACAGAATTAATTGGGTGTTGTCAGCGTAGCAGTGGTTTGAAAAACCATGCGGGCTAATGACAGATCCCAGCGAGTTTGTGTACAGAGAGAAGAGGAGGGGACCAAGAACAGAGCCCTGAGGGACCCTGTAGTTAATTGACAAGGGTCGGACTCGGACCCTCTCCAAGTTACCCTGTAGGTGCGGTCTTTGAGGTATGAGGTGAGAGGGAAAGTGCAGAGCCTGAAACTCCAAGTTCTTGGAGAGTGTGAAGGAGGATCTGATTGTTCACCGTGTCGAATGCAGCAGACAGGTCCAAGAGGATGATGACAGAGGAGAGGGAGGCTGCTTTAGCCGTGTGCAGTTCCTCAGAGACAGCGAGGAGGGCAGTTTCTGTGGAGTGACCTGCCTTGAAACCAGACTGGTGCGGATCAAGAAGGTTGTTCTGATGGAGATAACAGGAGAGTTGTTTAAAGACACTGCAGCTCAAAATCACACATTACTACAGTAAATCTGAAACATAAACACTGCTGGACATACTTACAAAATAGATGATTCAATTGCAATTGATCTGTCATCTTAATAAAATTGAAAAATACAAAAAAGGAAAAACTATTCAAATAAAGTTTCTAATTGGCCCCAGGAGAAAACGCCACTGAGTACATTTACTTAATTACTATCAACATCTGGCTTCTCGTTAATTAAACTGAATTCATACTGCAGAGAGGCGCTCCTCGCATCAGAGAGTAATTTGAATTGATTTGTTCCTCTTTCCATCTGTTCCCAATAATGGCATTTTAAGAGTAATGTTGTGTTTCTGTGTTGTTCCCTGAAGGCAGCATCTCCTCGTCCAATTGGATTTCTCAATTCAGCTCCTATCGTCTTCTCCTATCCCCTATTCCTTGACCTCTGTATAAAACACTAAGGGGTTAAGGAATAGTGGATAGGAGAATTCAAAAGGACTTAGGAGAAGGCGACCGGGCTTCAAGAGAATCCGACTGCACTGACACTATCCAACGTTGTTGTGACGTGCCAGCGGTTTTTATAAATGTGCGTCTGCTGGAGGAAACTATAGTTTCTGTACAGCGGACTACTGTAAGCTCATCTAGAGACTCTGCACCGTGCTCTGATGCTGTTGTTTTATGCTTTATGAATGGGGACAACAGAGAAACAAATATTCTTCATTAGGTTGTGAAAAAAGTGAACTGAAACTATACTTGTCATCCTTTCGTAAAGGAAGGTCCAGTGTTCCTAAAGGAGGTTATAAAGGAAGGTCCAGTGTTTCCTAAAGGAGGTTATAAAGGAAGGTCCAGTGTTTCCTAAGATAAAGGACATTATAAAGGAAGTATTGAAGCTCCTTTCCAGGATTCGAACAGCTCTTATCATGGCTGCCATTGAGGTACTTCCGGGTCATTTCACTCCGTTAGGAAAGTTCCTAAACTAAACTGACAATTTGAATGCAACCTCTGTGTCACATGACTTCACGTCACCACCGCTACACACAAAACAACAAAGCTAATGTTGGGCTATAAAGGAACTACAGCATGTTCACATGAATTCACGTCACCACCGCTAAGCTAAAGGAGGCTAATGTTGGGCTATAAAGGAACTACAGCACGGTCACATGACTTCACGTCACCACCGCTAAGCTAAAGGAGGCTAATGTTGGGCTATAAAGGAACTAGAGCACGGTCACATGACTTCACGTCACCACCGCTAAGCTAAAGGAGGCTAATGTTGGGCTATAAAGGAACTACAGCACGGTCACATGACTTCATGTCACCACCGCTAAGCTAAAGGAGGCTAATGTTGGGCTATAAAGGAACTACAGCACGGTCACATGACTTCACGTCACCACCGCTACACACAAAACAACAAAGCTAATGTTGGGCTATAAAGGAACTACAGCATGTTCACATGAATTCACGTCACCACCGCTAAGCTAAAGGAGGCTAATGTTGGGCTATAAAGGAACTACAGCACGGTCACATGACTTCACGTCACCACCGCTAAGCTAAAGGAGGCTAATGTTGGGCTATAAAGGAACTAGAGCACGGTCACATGACTTCACGTCACCACCGCTAAGCTAAAGGAGGCTAATGTTGGGCTATAAAGGAACTACAGCACGGTCACATGACTTCATGTCACCACCGCTAAGCTAAAGGGCTAATGTTGGGCTATAAAGGAACTACAGCACGGTCACATGACTTCACGTCACCACCGCTAAGCTAAAGGAGCTAATGTTGGGCTATATACTACAGCACGGTCACATGACTTCACGTCACCACCGCTAAGCTAAAGGAGGCTAATGTTGGGCTATAAAGAAACTACAGCACGGTCACATGACTTCACGTCACCAACCGCTAAGCTAAAGGTGGCTAATGTTGGGCTATAAAGAAACTACAGCACGGTCCACATGACTTCACGTCACCACCGCTAAGCTAAAGGTGGCTAATGTTGGGCTATAAAGGAACTACAGCACGGTCACATGACTTCACGTCACCACCGCTAAGCTAAAGGCGGCTAATGTTGGGCTATATAGGAACTACAGCATATTCACATGACTTCACGTCACCACCGCTAAGCTAAAGGCGGCTAATGTTGGGCTATAAAGAAACTACAGCACGGTCACATGACTTCACGTCACCACCGCTAAGCTAAAGGTGGCTAATGTTGGGCTATAAGGAACTACAGCACGGTCACATGACTTCAAGTCACCACCGCTAAGCTAAAGGAGGCTAATGTTGGGCAATAAAGGAATTACAGCACGGTAACATGACTTCACGTCACCACCGCTAAGCTAAAGGTGGCTAATGTTGGGCTGCAAAGGAACTACAGCACGGTCACATGACTTCAACGTCACCACCGCTAAGCTAAAGGTGGCTAATGTTGGGCTATAAAGGAACTACAGCACGGTCACATAACTTCAAGTCACCACCGCTAAGCTAAAGGAGGCTAATGTTGGGCTATAAAGAAACTACAGCACGGTCACATGACTTCACATCACCACCGCTAAGCTAAAGGCGGCTAATGTTGGGCTATAAAGGAACTACAGCACGGTCACATGACTTCACGTCACCACCGCTAGCTAAAGGCGGCTAATGTTGGGCTATAAAGGACTACAGCACGGTCACATGACTTCACGTCACAACCGCTAAGCTAAAGGCGTAATGTTGGGCTGTAAAGGAACTACAGCACGGTCACATGACTTCACGTCACCACCGCTAAGCTAAAGGCGCTATGTTGGGCTATAAAGGAACTACAGCACGGTCACATGACTTCACGTCTCCACCGCTAAGCTAAAGGTGGCTAATGTTGGGCTGCAAAGGAACTACAGCACGGTCACATGACTTCACGTCATCACCGCTAAGCTAAAGGCGGCTAATGTTGGGCCTATAAAGGAACTACAGCACGGTCACATGACTTCACGTCACCACCGCTAAGCTAAAGCGGCTAATGTTGGGCTATAAAGGAACTACAGCACGGTCACATGACTTCACGTCTCCACCGCTAAGCTAAAGGTGGCTAATGTTGGGCTATAAAGGAACTACAGCACGGTCACATGACTTCACGTCACCACCGCTAAGCTAAAGGCGGCTAATGTTGGGCTATAAAGGAACTACAGCACGGTCACATGACGTCACCACCGCTAAGCTAAAGGTGGCTAATGTTGGGCTATAAAGGAACTACAGCACGGTCACATGACTTCCCGCTCCACCGCTAAGCTAAAGGTGGCTAATGTTGGGCTGCAAAGGAACTACAGCACGGTCACATGACTTCACGTCACCACCGCTAAGCTAAAGGCGGCTAATGTTGGGCTGCAAAGGAACTACAGCACGGTCACATGACTTCACGTCATCACCGGTAAGCTAAAGGCGGCTAATGTTGGGCTATAAAGGAACTACAGCACGGTCACATGACTTCACGTCACCACCGCTAAGCTAAAGGCGTAATGTTGGGCTATAAAGAACTACAGCACGGTCACATGACTTCACGTCACCACCACTAAGCTAAAGGCGGCTAATGTTGGGCTATAAAGGAACTACAGCACGGTCACATGACTTCACGTCACCACCGCTAAGCTAAAGGCGGCTAATGTTGGGCTATAAAGGAACTACAGCACGGTCACATGACTTCACGTCACCACCGCTAAGCTAAAGGTGGCTAATGTTGGGCTATAAAGGACTACAGCATGGTCACATGACTCACGTCACCACCGCTAAGCTAAAGGTGGCTAATGTTGGTCGTGATGACGTTTTAGACACTTGTTAGCAAGCTCAGTTTTTAAATTCACCTGTGGGGTATTTACTGACGTATTTTTATACTTTTGAACCAAATGTTAAAATCTCTTCAGCTTGTGTTAACCACAGAGACCCTGGCATTTAATTTCCACGACAACAAACAAATGGGTGTATTTATCAGAGAGATCACACAGCCATGAAGAACAGAAACAGGAAGTGGTTTTACTGCTCGGACAGAGAAGAAGAAGAAGGGTTTTTCTCATTGCACCAAGAAGCAGAATGAAGGACACATCTCTCCTGCTCCGTGAGTAACCCTGAACACATTTAATACTTAAAGATAAAATAGATTATTCAGTACGTAGAGGTTTGGATGTTAAATTAGACATACATTGTTTAACCCAGGAAAGAAGAAGGGTTTTGTGACCGTTGCTCCTTTTTAAAATAAAATAATAAATGAAATAGAATATAAATATAGGTTTGAACATAATTAAAAGTAAAAATGTGAAATAAAATAAAAACACAGATTATGGAAATGTTCTGACATTATATAACAATAAATATGTTTAAATGTGTGTATTACAATATATAAAGCTTCAGTGATCAACAAATGAAGAAAATACATTCAGATTCAGATAAATAATGCATTAAGTAACCAAGAAAAATGTCTCTAAACATGCAGTGTAAGCTGCTTCTGTAAAACTGGACTCAGAAAAGCAAGTTTTTTTGGGCGAATTTTCAGGAAGTTATTTTCCAACAATCAAAACAAATACTATGCATTATTATATGTTAAGATACAACTTTATTGATCCCTTTGTTAAATTCAAACTACCCTGCAGAACATATGGTGAAGTGATTAACACATTACAGCATAGATAATAAATGTTTCTGCATAATGAGTACTTTTTATACCTTAAATATTTCCTGTGCCAATGCTTTGGTGTTACTACTTTACTGATGTGTTTTCCTGGTGTGTTTCAGTGCTGACCTTTTGCTGCTCAACAAACTCAGGTCAGTAACATTTACCTGCAGCCTGTAACATCAGGGATTATCAGGAGGAAACAGTATCCTGGTATTAGAAAGAATGAACATTTTAAACATTATCATTATCAGTAAAAGATATATGAAAAAGATCATGGTGTGATTTTTAGGATCAGTAACAAACAAGGATTTTTGATTAAGTCTGTAGAAGCTCAACAATACCTCCTTCAGATAATTGATCATATTTAGCCTTTACCTAATATGGCACTTACTGCGATTTGGACATTGCGTCCAAATTGTAATTTAAATAACTTTTGATTAATTGTGCAGTTCTAATAAACCGTATTGCCATATACTAGCAGTCAAACTTCCAGATCAGACAGTCGACCACCCTACCCCCCCTCAAACAAGCCTCCAAACCCACCAGACATGCCTTTCCCTGTTGACCCCTCCCCCACCATTACACTTCATATTGCTTTCTGTTCTGTATTTTTCTTGTGAAGTCATCAATTAACTTCATTTCATCTTTGTTTGTTTTGTCAAGTGTTTTGTAAAGTGACTTTGAGTACCTAGAAAAGCGCTTTATAAATTAAATGTATTATTATTATAACAATAAAACCAGTTTAATAACTCCCTGCAGCTCTCTGACGGTGACTCCGCAGCTCTCAGGTATTTAAAGATGAACCTCTCTCTCTGAGATTGAGGACGCCTCTGATGGATGGACTGGAAGAGAAACACGAGCTTTGAGCACAGAACTGAGTGTGGAGTCGAAAAGTGGGGAAGACCTGCTGGTTCCTCCTGTAACATCAGCTCCATGAACCCTTTGGACAGTGGAGTTTACTGGTGTGAGTCCACAGAGGGATCCACCAGTAACACCATCACCATCACCGTCTCTGGTAAGATCAGCCTCTGTTTCCTCTTCAATACTAACAATAATTTAAGAAGTTCATCCGAGAGAGGAAACTGGACGACCTCAGAGCGCTAGCTTGTGCTAACCACAGGTGCAACACACACATTCTCACACACACTATCATCCACTAAAATACACCTCAGTACAGTCTGATACTTTAGGGACTGGGAAACACTGATTTTATAAGTTTTATTTTGTTCTATATTATCATAATTTAAGAGAAAATGCCGTTTTTAATCTTCGGACTGATTGGCTGTTGCAGGTTTTTTTTTTAATTTGACATCACTGTGGGACGTCTTCTCTAGTTTCCACTTCCGCAGCTGAAAAGGACAAAAAGGAACACATATTTTAATCAATTTAATCTCAATTTTATTAAGAGTTGATCCTGTCAGAGTAGATGTTGTCTCTGTCTCTGTGTTCAGGTATAGAGTTGATCCTGTCAGAGCAGATGTTGTCTCTGTCTCTGTGTTCAGGTATAGAGTTGATCCTGTCAGAGTAGATGTTGTCTCTGTCTCTGTGTTCAGGTATAGAGTTGATCCTGTCAGAGTAGATGTTGTTTGTCTCTGTGTTCAGGTATAGAGTTGATCCTGTCAGAGTAGATGTTGTCTGTCTCTGTGTTCAGGTATAGAGTTGATCCTGTCAGAGTAGATGTTGTCTCTGTCTCTGTGTTCAGGTATAGAGTTGATCCTGTCAGAGTAGATGTTGTCTGTCTCTGTGTTCAGGTATAGAGTTGATCCTGTCAGAGTAGATGTTGTCTCTGTCTCTGTGTTCAGGTATAGAGTTGATCCTGTCAGAGTAGATGTTGTCTCTGTCTCTGTGTTCAGGTATAGAGTTGATCCTGTCAGAGTAGATGTTGTCTTGTCTCTGTGTTCAGGTATAGAGTTGATCCTGTCAGAGTAGATGTTGTCTTGTCTCTGTGTTCAGGTATAGAGTTGATCCTGTCAGAGTAGATGTTGTCTCTGTCTCTGTGTTCAGGTATAGAGTTGATCCTGTCAGAGTAGATGTTGTCTGTCTCTGTGTTCAGGTGGATCAGTGATCCTGCAGAGTCCTGTCCTCCCTGTGATGGAGGGAGATGACGTCACTCTGATCTGTAGAACAAAGATGGCCGACCCCCCCTCTGCTGATTTCTACAAAGATGGCGTCTCCATCAGGAATGAGTCTGATGGTCACATGACCCTCCACCATGTTAACAGGTCTGATGAAGGCCTCTACAAGTGTAGAGTCCAGGGTAATGAGTCTGCAGAGAGCCGGCTGTCTGTCTCAGGTGAGGAGCTTTCCTTTGGTTTCAGGACTCATTGTATTTCTGTAGCGGACCCTGAAGGCAGCATATCCCTGGTGCCCTCCTCAAAAAGCCAATGGGATTCCTCCATTGGATTTTTGATGATTGCAGAAAATAATCTGCCATAAAATAAAATGATCTTTATAATGATAATTTCAAGGTGTTGGGACTATTTCCTGCTCCACTCTGTAAAGCCTCATATTAGGAATTACTGTCCATTAGTTTGAACCTGAAACACAAATACTAAACAAATCAAGATGGACGGTGAAATGTTTATTTCTGTGCTTTTAATGATTTGTTTTAACTTTTTAGAGAAACCCACCACCACTACAAGACCTCCTCCCACCAGCTCTGTTTCTCACACTCCCTCCTTGCTTCCTGTTGCTGCATCCCTCTGTGTTCTGGTTCTGATGGTTGTTCTGGTTGTTCTGGTGCGACGACATCCGTAGGAAACCTGAAGGTCAGACACAGAAAACAAACATCACATGTCACTTGTTAGACGCTTTTATCCAAAGCGACTTACATACTCATACTGTGGGCAATCCCCACAGGAGCACTTTGGGGTGAAGTGTCTCAGGGACACAACGACATGCTGACTGCAGTGGGGTTTGAACCTGTACTCCCCTGATCCCAACACCAACGCACTAGTCCACTGCGCCACAGCCTCCCTAACAACAACTGAACAAAAAGAAAATGTGCTGCAGCTCTCATTTTAAGAACCACATTCACTAGGGACGTTTTTATAAACTCAACTCACGCAATTCTACAAAATATATTTTCTATTAAGAGAACACCTTTTTTATTTTTGATGTAGGTTTAAAATAATGCAAAACACTGAATATATACTTTGTCTAAATTCACAAAGAGACTGCTGATAACGGCTTTCCTGCAATACCAAAGCCTAGCATTTTAACGAGTTACATTTCTGTAGATGCCCATTCCTTCATCCAATCAGTGAGCTTTTGATGGTTTCACATGATATTTTACTGCAGTTTGAGTTTGAAATTGTAGATTTTAAAATGTTACGTTTCACATCGTGTTAAGAATCAGTAATAATTCGGACATTTATGTGTCTTTGTGTTTATGTTCAGCTGCTGAAGTGGAAAAGGGAGAAGACGTCACATACAGCCATGTCAAAATATCCCACAGCCGGAACAAGCCAATCAAACAGAGCCGAGGTAATGATTGGTTCTCAGGGACTGTGTGTGTGTGTTCTTGTTCTAATATCAATGTGAGGACCATCCGGAATTTTAGAACTTTTGGGGACAATTTAGAAAAGACAATTTTCTCCTAAATAAATATATTTTAGAAGGGAATAAAATCTATAAAATCAATGTTTACTGGTCCCCAAGGTTTCAGACTGTAGTGAGGTCTATTTTAGTGGATGATAGCGTGTGCTGTGTGAGAACGTGTGTGGTGTACCTTGTGGTTAACACAAGCTAGCAGCTGATGGAAAACACTTCAGAAGTGTTGACCTGCTCACGCTGCACTGCAGGACTGTTAACAACACAAATACATAAAATGAGTAAATTATAAATATTATATTACATTCAATATATCATTATAATTGCACATGCATGCACATATGTGTAGTTTGTCTGACGTACCATCATGTTCATTTTGGTCAACATGTCTTCACTTCTTGATAAAAAACCTCTGATATGTCCAGTTTGACCAATGAGAATCGAGTATTCGGCCGGGACTACTCCTCTCCATCTCAAATTAATAACTACATTTAATAAAGTTGGTCAGTACACTCTGCTCGTAAAACCACAGCAGGTTCATTTCCAGAGAAGTGTTCATCTCATAGAGACGTTTGGGTTTTTCAGCCCACACGAAATGTATGTTGATCGAGGCGGGCAGCTCTGTGGTCGACCGCCTTCCTGTTTCAGATAAACACCTTTCAGCGTTCTCATGCTACAGGACCAGTGAACAACAGCGTTATTATTGTTATATCACATGTAACTCTGAGGATGTATTTCACCGTCCAGAGAGCGGTCCAGCTGCAGTTTACTCTGAAGTGAAGACGAAGAGAGACGTCTGTTACGGAGAGATCACGATCAACACAAACAGGAGGAGAGGTACACCAACAGATGCTAACTGTTCCCTCTGCTTTCATTCACTATGCTAAGCTAAGCTAACATTGCCGGTGCATTAATCAGAATGAAATATGGTGAAACAATTGAATATAATTGTTCTAATTAGTTGAATCCCAATTTAATTCAATTTGTTCCCCTATTCCATGTTTTGATTAATGCACCGGTACAAAGATGTGCAAATAGATCTCTTATATAACACAAAGAAATAATATGAAAACAATTATAGATGTGCAAATGAAGACTCTGATTATAATCATATATATTTAAAGTTGCACATGTATGCACACGTGTTGTTTGTGTGACGTACCGACATGTCAACATGTCTTTATAAAGATCTAGCAGCTCTGGTTGATAAGTTTCCTTTGCATTTGTTAAACCATTTTTTAAACGACTATTAGAAAAAGAAAATGTGATTAATAAATATTGATTAGTTTCAGCCCCCTTTTAAGCTCCAACACATTTTACGTGATAGGCTCATCACAACAGAGCCGGCCAGCTAACCAATCAGAGCAGACTGTGTTCTGGTTTCAGACAGAGGGTGAAAAGAGGTGCTGCAGCACAGGCAGTATGAGAGAAATAAAGAGCTTTTTGAACATTAAAGCATGGAGACATGTGAGTGTGTGTTTCTGCACAAAGTTGAAACACTTTGAGCACCGACACCTGCCGGATCTCTCATTCCCGCTCTTTTTACCCTCCGTCTCGTGGGTCAGTTTGTAGTTTTTTTCCACTCTGCTTGTAAAACCACAGCAGGTTCATTTCCAGAGAAGTGTTGATCTCATCGAGACGTTTGGGTTTTTCTCTCCAACGCCCCGTGTATTTTAATCGAGGCGGGCAGCTCTGTGGTCGTCCGCCTTCCTGTTTCAGAAGAACACCTTTCATCGTTCTCACGCTACTTTTAAGCAATAGCTCAAGACAGGCCGTGGTATATGCTCAGTATATCACAGCTAATGGTTCGGCCCGACGCAAAGCGGAGGGTCGACAACCCCTTAGCTGTGATATACTGAGCATATCTCACAGCCTGAAGTGAGCTATTGCTTTTATAAAACGGTTACCAAGTGTGGCAATATGAAAGAAAAATACACACTCTAATTAAAATAGTTTTTATGAGTAAATAATGATGTTCAAAATAAAATAGTCCCTCCGTTTCCTTCTGCACAAAACATAGTGCGAGGTGGTTGCTATGCAACAACACTAACAGCTAGCGAGCATATTAGACAGAGAGATTATTTGGCTATTTATTTACATTCATGTGTATGTTGCCGTTTATTGAGCAGCCTCTGAAAACCTGTCCAGCGTCAGTAGAAAGGCTCACGAGGTCACTTGTATAGGTTGAGGTTGTTCTAGGCTGTTGCTTGGCGTGGCGAGAATATTGCTCCACTTTCTCCGGTCCCCGAGATTCGGCTTCCAGCAGCTCTGGAGAGAGCTTTCGCACCTGTGGCCACTAACGGTCATCATGTCTCTGCTTTGTTTCAAGACCCGCATCAGAAAGCTTTTGAATGGAGGTTCTTCTCCAGTTGGTCTGCCTGCTCTTCACGGAGCTCTGCATGTCGTCGTTTAGGTGCTTTCTGGAGATAGGCACTGCTCAATCCACTCCTCCATAGTAAGACCCCCCGGAGGTCGAAGTTAACCTTAAATGTTTCCATCTTATGCTTTGTAAGTTTGTTTCGTAACGGACGAAATGTAAATATATTTATAAAACGGACAAGTCAAATCAAGCAATCTGATTGGTCGATAGCGTTTTTGAGGACCTTTTTGATTACAGATTTGAAAACATCGTTGCTTGCTTTAAAAGTAGCACGATGCTTGATGTCAGACCTTGGAGAGTATCTAGAGATCCCTGCCCTGATGCCAAAGGAACTGCACCCTGAATATGTTCGCCGTTTGATGTCTATGTCTGGACCGCTGCGTAAAAAGGAGGGTTTCTGCCCCGTTACTTCTCCGCTGTTTTCTTGTCCCAGTTTTTTTGTCAGCCTTTTTCAGCCCAACTGTATACAGTTAAATCGACCGGACTTCTTTCTGCAGATGTGAGCGTCCTTAACAACGGTCAATAAGTCCTTGCTGCACATTATCCCTTACATGTTTCCATCTTAAGCTTTGTTAGTTAGTTAGTTTCGTAACGGACGTAATGTAACAGTTGTAACGGTTGTAGTTTTTCTCAGACGCGGAGGGATACTGACTTGTTGTGAAAAGTAACTACAATTCTACCCGTGATATACGCTCATTATATCACGGCTAAGAACCAATCAGATTGCTTGATTTGACATGTCCGTTTTATAAGAACAGTAATACCAAAGCAGCGTTATTATTGTTATCATGTATTATATCACATGTAACTCTGAGGATGTATTTCACCGTGCAGAGAGCGATCCAGCTGCAGTTTACTCTGAAGTGAAGAAGAAGAGAGACGTCTGTTACGGAGAGATCGTGATCAACACAAACAGGAGGAGAGGTACACCAACAGATGCTAACTGTTCCCTATGCTTTCATTCACTATGCTAAGCTAAGCTAACAATGTCCACTGAACACTCACACAAGAAAGAGCAAAAGAGTCATTCCTAAAATATTCCTTTAAATACATATACTGTGTGATATTAACAAAACGAGTGTTACATAAAAAAAACTTTGAATACACATATATTAAATTAATAAATTAAAACAGAAAATAAAACTATAAATAAAATAATTTAGTCAAATCAATTAAATACTGGGATTTAAAATGATTAACAATGTATGACTTAATTATTATGAGCTCAGAATAAAGAGTCTTTCATGAAGCTTTTAGTATACAAACATATAAAATAATACATGTTAAATAAAGACAAATATTTTTCATACAAATTAAAGTTTTACAAACATGAAATAGTATTTTTAAAAATAAAGATATTTAAAGCAAATTTACTTACCCTTTAAATAACCTAAAAAAAAAACCTTATATTGAAAAGCTATTATAGATTAAATCAGTTAAGTTTAACTCTGCACACACAGTTCTACATGATTGCAGATATACATAGTATTATGTTATTAAGCATGGACTTCCTGTCTGCATGTATATTTAATAAAGTTTCTCCTGTTTTTATCAGAGATCGTCCCCGAGCCGGACGTCCTGTACTCGTCTCTGAGGTAAACCTGAAGAAGGACTCCTTTGGACATCTTTTTATTCTCTGTGTTACTTCCTAAAGACTCCTGCAGCGACAGACCGCTCCCTCTGCGTTAAAGTGACTCTAAAGTGACTGTTGATCAAAGGCTGTTCTGCTGCTGTGGTTCTGTGGGTTTCACTTTGCTGACAAACAGCTCCATTTGTTCTGGTTTGTTCGCGGCTAACCGAGAACAGAAACACACCTGATAACATTACATTACATGTCACTTGTTAGACGCTTTGATCCAAAGCGACTTACACACTGTGGGCAATCCCCACAGGAGCACTTTGGGGTGAAGTGTTTCAGGGACACAACGACATGCTGACTGCAGTGGGGCTCAAACTTGGGCGAGGCGCTCGTGAATTGTTAACATTATGATTGGCTGTTTCGTCTCCAATCATATATTCTGTCTGAGAATTTTTTTAAACTTCTTTATTGGGGGGGGGCAGAAATGTCAAATGGGAGGGCCTGGCCTTCTGACTTTAGGTCACACATGTAATGTTTGTAGATCCCTTTATTACATTTATCCTCGCCATCCATAGTCTCTAAATAACTTATTTCACGTATATATGATATTTAGGCTCGCTGGTCTCATCATACAACGGCAAAGAGAAAGCACCAGGGGAGGCAGCCATAACCTCTGCCGCACTGCAGGGGGCGCACGTGAGCCCACAGGTTCTTGTTGCTACTGTTATTCTACGCAGAGACGGTAGACGCAAACAACAAGCTAGACTTTTGAAACTAGAGGAAGATAAGGAGGACTTTTACAAAAAAGTAATGAGATTGTTGTCCAGAAGGATAGCATGGACTTCATCTTCAAGTCAAGGTAAGACCACCATTGTATTAAAAATGGGATCTTACTAAGAAAGAACAATCCAATATTTAAATGAAACCACGTCTCGGGTATCCTTTTGTTGAACGGTCTGTTTAAAATGAATCGAAGCATCAGACTAAAGAAGCTTTTGAAAATAACAGAATATTTCGATTAAATTCAAAATATAATATTTGTAAATCTGTATATATACATATACTTTACTGAAGTAAAAGTACAAGGTACACAAGAGGCGCTTTCACACCGGAGTACTTTTCCCAGTATAGTTCCGAAAATGTGCGTTCACACCAAAAAAATCCGGAACTAGAACTTAGTTCATGAGAACCTTTTTACCCCCTTTTCCGTCCCTTCTAGAGAGCAGGTGGGAGAAAAAGGTTCCTATGTCTGATTGGCTGGGCGGAATGCAAACCACGCCCCGTAAAACTCCCAAAAAGTTTTGTGAAGCCGCCATTTTATTTTCCTCGCATTAGCATTATTAGCATTAGCCCAGCGCACAAACGGAGAGACACTAACTTATGGTACCACAAAAGAAAACATGGGAGCGGTGGAGATGAGGAGGTGTCGGCGTTCTGGCGATTTACTCGGAAGGCTTCAGTAGAAGCTGCTGGGACTCCCAGCAGCTTCTACTGAAGCCTTCCCCAACTCCGGGGACTTCGGGACTTCGGTGGCAGTAACGCCGTGAAGTTGTACCAAAGTACAATTGTGAGGTACCTGCACGTTACGGTAGTATTTCCATGTTATGCTACTTTAAACTATTACTTCTCTACTTTTATTTGACGTGAGTAACTTTGCAGGTTCATATTATTCATACAAAATATAAATCAAGTGATGAATATGATACATTATTCTGGATTCACAAACTCATAGTATTACATGTTTATATTATGTTCACATGAACGAGTAACCAGTGATACTTATTATTCTGAAAATCACTTTTCTGCAAACGTTTTTTTTCCTGAAAAATTGGCCAAAATAAAAATGAAGAAATATGATTTTTTTAACGATCTCATTATAATAAGAGGAAGTGTTAGAGCCAGGCTTTTGTTTTGGTCAAAGTCATATTGCCATCTAGTGGCGACCTTGTGCACTGCATGGTGAATAAAAGACTACATTTCCCATGTTGCAGCCAATTGAGAGACAGAGGTGGTCACCTGTGGAAGATGCCGATAAAACACAACTGACCAGTTCTTTAAAGTTTGTCATCCAACAGAAACAGAAAGAACATCTTAGATTGCTTCAATGCTCTATGTACGTTCCCTAAGATCTTGAAGTGACTGTTATTTTGTATATATTGATTGTTGTGTTTTATCTTAATGTGTGCATATGTGTAAATGTGTCTGTTCATTGTGTATATATATAGGATATTTATATATATAGGATATACATATTTTATACATATTTGTATATTTGATTGCTGGAAACGTTATTTCGATCTCTGTCCGTACAAACACAGAGAAATTGACATTAAGTTGATTTTGACTTTTTTACTTTGACTGACTTTTGAATAAACGCTTTTATGTTGAGTTGTGCCTCTTGTGTGTTGTGTCACTCTGACTGAAAGAGTATTTTCTGAGTCTAATTTGTGAGGAAACTATTTTATTTTGATTAACCGCACAAGCCTAGCCAAGAGTAAAACTGATAACCTGAAGGATTAGTAGATGTGTTTTAAAAGGTGTTTGCATTGCATTTAGCTGAGGCTTTTATCCAAAGCGACTTACAATAAGTGCATTCGACCAACAAGATACAAACTTGAAGAAAACAGAATCATATAAGAACATCAGGTTTCATAGAGCCAAAACATTTCAAGTGCTACTCAACTGGCTTTAGATAAGCCAGTCCTTTGTTAGTATATAAGTGCTTTGTTAGTAATTCTATCGCTCGAAGTGGAGTCGAAAGAGATGAGTTTTCAGTCTGCGCCGGAAGATGTGTAAGCTTTCTGCTGTCCTGATGTCAATGGGGAGCTCATTCCACCATTTTGGAGCCAGGATAGCAAACCCACGTGTTTCTGCTGATGGGAACTTGGGTCCCCCTCGCAGTGCTGGTGCAGCGAGCCGTTTGGCTGATGCAGAGTGGAGTGCACGTGCTGGGTTGTACAGTTTAACCATGTCCTGGATGTAGGAAGGGCCAGATCCATTCACAGCATGGTACGCAAGTACCAGTGTCTTGAAGTGGATTCTAGCAGTTACTGGAAGTCAGTGAAGGGAGCGGAGGAGCGGCGTGGTGTGGGAACATTTAGGAAGGTTGAAGACAGACGAGCCGCTGCATTCTGGATGAGCTGCAGAGGTCGGATGGCACATGCAGGTAGACCAGCCAGGAGGGAGTTGCAGTAGTCTAGGCGTGAGATGACGAGAGCCTGGGCCAGAACCTGCGTGGCTTTCTGCTGGGGTCAGGACGTATCCTCCTGATGTTGTAAAGAGTGTATCTGCAGCAGCGGGTTGTAGCAGCGATGTTTGCAGTGAAGGACAGGTTGTTATCTAGGGTCACATCCAGATTCCTTGCAGTCTGAGTCGGGGAAACAACAGAGGGGCCGATGTTGATTGTTAGGTCAAGAGTGGGACACTTTTCCCGGAAGGGAGTGGTTGAAGGAAGCGGTGACAGGAAGGAAACGCTGGTGTGGGCTACTTTCAGAGAAACAGTTTGATGCCACATCACAAAGAGGTACAATGGATCCAACAAGTCTTCAACGCCTCGTCTGTAAGTACAATCTTTATTCTGTTAGCATGAGGGAAGACGTTCAGATATCATAAAAACATCTGAGAGTTCACTGACCTGCACAACAAGCATCCAGAGTCTGGAGAGACTCTCTTTACTGTTCGGCACGTTCAGGAGAAACTGCAAACTAATATGATTGTTGTGGTGCATTCAAGTTCACGCTAGAAGAGAAGTCTGTATTTTCTCCGACTTCTATCCAGTCTGACTCGTGCTAACTTTGCACTACATTAATGTGTTCTAAAAGCACCATAAAGACCTGTTGAAGTGTCCTGTGTGTCGCAGTAAACTCACACCAACCTGTGGTTTCTCCTCAGTCCTCACCTCCCTGCTGAGCTGCTCCACTAACCAGGGTCAGTACACTTTCTCCGTCTTAGAGACTCAAAGCTGTGTCTCTGTTGACCTGATGCATCACTTTAGTCTCAGTACCTGAACACTTTTCTGTCCTCACATACTGAACTCTGCATTGACTGTTAGATTAATCAGTGAACATATCAGTGGCTTCTTCTTCTTCTTCAGTGTTTTATAAATCTTCCTCCCTGCAGCTCGTCTGACGGTGACTCCCAGCAGCTCTCAGGTATTTAAAGATGAACCTCTCTCTCTGAGATGTGAGGACGCCTCTGATGGATGGACTGTGAGGAGAAACACGAGCTATGAGAACAGAACTGAGTGTGAAGTCTGGGGAAGATCTGCTGGTTCCTCCTGTAACATCAGCTCCATGACCCTTTGGACGGTGGAGTTTACTGGTGTGAGTCCACAGAGGGATCCACCAGTAACACATCACCGTCTCTGGTAAGATCAGCCTCTCTGTTTCCTCATCAATACTAACAATAATTTAAGAAGTTCATCAGAAAGAGGAAGCTGGACGACCTCAGAGCTGCTAGCTTGTGCTAACCACAGGGTACAACACACACATTCTCACACACACTATCACAGGGTTCGAGTTATAAACTGAGCTCTATGGGGTCTTTGAAACTAACTAGTGTGTGTGTGTGTAACTAGTGTGTGTGTGTGTGTGTGTGTGTGTGCGCGCACGCGCGCACACACACAACACACACACACACACACACACACACACACACACCACACACACACACACACACACACACACACACACACACACACACACGCACACCAATAATAAACATATGGACAGGGGTTACTATTTAAAAAAAAATGTGCAAATGTATTTGGAAACCTATCCATGTGAACATATTTTGGGGGTGGACCTCAAATCCTCTAGGGGGTCCGGGGGCATCCCCCCCCCCCCCGGTGAGAGATTTTTTAAAATACTAAATGCATCAATCTGGTGCATTTTGAGGGGAAAATAAAGAGACTAGATCTATGGAAATACCCATATGAAACAGATGCCACATCATGTAGACAGACAGTCACCCTGTGTGAGGCAAACCCACATTTGCGCAGCGTTGCGTTCACAATAGCCTACATTAAAAAAAAAAAAAATCGCCAGGCCATCGGGAAACCTCCCGGTCCTCCCGATGGCCAGTCCGGGCCTGCCAGCAGCCCTCTACTTGCTACAAACTTAAATATGAAAAGGTTCTGCTACACACACACACATCATCTTGGCTCGCGCAGCACGCTCACAGGCATAGATTGTGCAATAATATATTGCGCACCTTGGAGGTGCAGCGCATGCATATTCCATTCATTCAGAGATGCGTAGTTCTTTTGGAAAACATGTTTTTCTTTTAGCCTATTTACCTCGTTAACGTAAATTATACTCATTACATTGACACATGCATTATTTGTGATTAAAATAATGGTTGTTGGTAATGTATTAGCGACCCCCACAGATGTATGATTTCACTGCGTCCGTGGGAGCTCAGACCCCTCCTTAAGGGAGCTCAGCTCCCATTGGCTCCCACATAACTCGAACCCTGCCCTATCATCCACTAAAATACTCCTCAGTACAGTCTCATACTTTAGGACTGGGAAACACTGATCTTTGACATATTATTTATTTCTAAAATATAATTATTTTAGAGAGAAAATGCTCTTTTTCTAAAGTGTCCTCTTAAGTACTTAAACTCCAGATGGTCCTCACAATTACATTACATGACATTTGTTAGACGCTTTTATCCAAAGCGACTTACATACTCAATACTGTGGACAAACCCCACAGGAGCAATTTGGGGTGAAGTGTCTCAGGGACACAACGACATGCTGACTGCAGTGGGACTCGAACTTGCTACCCCCTGATTCAAAGTCCAGCACTCTATCCACTGAGCCACAGCCGCCCTGTGATATATGAAGAAGAATACAGTCCCTGAGAATCATCAAATAATCAACACTTCGTCTGATTTGCTCCAGATTCAAAGGTTTTAATGTCATATGAACATAAGCTACAGTGTGAAATTCTTATGATCCAAGCTTGTCCAACATATATAATAAAACATTTTTTTTTAAATGTAAAAACCTGTTGCAGGTTTTGTGATAATATGTGACGTCTCCATTTGAACATAAATACAGTTTGTCTTGCCCTTTTGTTTCTGTCTCTGTGTTCACATACAGCGGTGATCCTGCAGAGTCCTGTCCTCCCTGTGATGGAGGGAGATGACGTCACTCTGATCTGTAGAACAAAGATGGCCGACCCCCCCTCTGCTGATTTCTACAAAGATGGCGTCTCCATCAGGAATGAGTCTGCAGGTCACATGACCCTCCTCCATGTTTCCAGGTCTGATGAAGGCCTCTACAAGTGTAGAGTCCAGAATGAAGGTCTGCAGAGAGCTGGTGTCAGTACCATATCGGCTCGGGGTCACATCCGTCGGGTCCTATCCGTCGCTTACCAATGACGTCACACATTGGCTGTAGTACGGCAACTCAAGAGGGCCACCATACACGTCAAATTCCGAACATTTAAACATAGCCTACACTTCATTCTTTACTTTGTCCGTTATTATATGTAGAAGATATTACTTTTTTCTCCGTCATGTTGTTTCCATAGGAACAACTTCAAACAGGAAGTTTAAGACATTTAAGACACTGCAACGAAAGTAACAAAAACAATGTAAAATCCTTTTCCGTTTTCACAGAACACAAATTGGGTTATTTACATAATTATGTTTACACTGTCGATTGTTATTTTTTAACATTCAAACATTACAACGTAATTAAATCCCGAACATTTAAATATGAATATGGTGAAATACATTCTTAGAATAAGCGAGAAATTGATTTAACTCCTGTTTGACAATAACTGTGAATTTCTTTCCTTTTATTTAAAATTAGAAATCAAATGATCATACACCAGGGCGGGTCATACTCAGGTGCTAACATGAATCTGGAGGAAACCTAACATGGGGGTGTCTACATGATGTGTTTTTTATGGGGAATTCAAATATGAGCTTATTTTTAGGATAACTCTAACCTACATCGTTTTGTATTTCTAAATTGGCAATTTTTCTAAGTCCACAGCCAAGAAAATGTTATTTGCATGTCATTTTATTTACGAGTATGGAATTATGGAATTCTAACACTGGAGCTTGTTATTATTTAACTTGATCATTCTGCTTCAGTTTGTGGGCTACAGCCAGTTTATGTTAGCAGCACGTTAACAGCTTCATCCTCTGAACGTGTGTACTGTCTGTTCAAAAAACTGCAGGAACCCAGAACAGACAAAAAAATAACCCCCTTCACATCTCAACTATTGTAACAGGTCCCCGATATGACCAGTGATGATACCTGTATTAAGCACCTTGCAGATCGCTTCTCTGATTGTTTTATTGCACAATAAAATCATGTATATTAACTTTCTCTTCTATGCATTTCAGTTCTTCATTAACATTCTTTAATTAACACTTCGCTTTCCTGACACAGTTCCACTAACATACATTCACTGTCAGTTACCCTTTTCTGTGATAAACACATATTTCACTTGAATTTCACATTCAGTAGACATTTATTGTACCTTAAAAACATTTTTCCACAGTATTAAATACTACTCTTCTAAAACTTGAAAGTAGCATAGTAGCCCTTTAAACTGTCATGTCGAGCATTAACTGCAAGTCACTGAAATGCATAAACTGGAGAATAATTATGTTACAAGTATTACAGAAAACATATCCAAGTGTAACAAACATCCAGTATTAACCTTACTGTTTTTTACTAACAGTAACCAACTAATCATTTTCATAAAGTGCATATTTATTCCAAACTCACAATATATATATATATATATATATCTGTAATAAAACGTAATGCACAATGGTACACAGTATCCAAACTCTTTAGGCACTGGTCAGAGGCATTCATGTAAAGCAGATCACCAGAATCCAATACTGGTAAAACGTTGCAGAGATCAAATGTTTCTTGTCTGAAAGGAGAAACCTAATTTTAAAACAACATTTTCATGTGTGACTTGAAAGATAAGTTCTGATCAATAATAAAACCTAGATATGTGTATGTAGTGACCCTTTCAATGTCAATGTCAGTCCCTTGAACAGTACAAATGTTGGGGAGAAAAGAAGTTAAGTTTTTGCCATTTGAGAATATCATGAGTTTGGAGTTGTCTGCATTTAATACTAACTTGAGTTGAGATAAATGGGATGGAATAACATCAAAGGCAGACTGGAGGAAATCAAGACTTTGCTCTATAGAAGAGGATGAACAATAAATAACAGTATCATCTGCATAAAAATGGAAAGCAGCATTTGATAAATGATTAGTCCTAATATGGAACCTTGGCGCACACCCTTTCAAATCAAATCAATCAATCAAGTTTTATTTATATAGCACATTTATAAACGATTTTTGGTCGAGCCAAAGTGCTGTACAAATAATAAAAATACCCTACAGTAAAGACATTTTACAGCTAATACAACAGCACAGTTTGTTCAGAATATCAGTATGAGAAGAAAACGACACCCTCTGTCCTTAGACCCTCACATCGTACAAGGAAACACTTCCAGAGAAACCCACAGTTTAAAGGGGAACATGGGAGAAACCTCAGGGAGAGCAACAGAGGAGGGATCCCTCTCCCAGGACGGACAGACGTGCAATAGATGCCGTGTGTAAATCGAAGAGATAATACATTTTACAGCGTAGGTAGACCAAATGTTTGGAAATGCATGTGTCTATAATAAGAAGATGAATCCACGAGGATGTCAACAATCCTGTGGGAGCCTTCAGGGAAGTAGTATGATGAGTCAGGCAGGACCGCAGAGACAGGTTCAGCCACGACTCCAAGTCCACGACTTAATCCAGAACTCAGGATAGAGGATCCAGGACACAGGACCACAGCAAGAGGATCAGCCTCGACTCCAGAGCCCGGCGTCGATATAGACACAAAAGAAAAAAATGTGGCTGGGTTAATCGGAACATGAGAATACACAGACACAGACAGACAGAAGGAAGAACAAGCACTCCCTTAGGATAGGTTGAGGGAAAAGGGTAGCAAGTAAGAAAGGGTTACTTATTTTTACTATTTATTATTACTTAAGGATTGTTTATGCATACCTTGATTTTGATTTTGTACCCGGGGGTGTCGCACGTCCGAGTCCAGCTTCAGTTAGCGTTGATGAAAAGAAAAAGGAGAAACAAGCTGTGGAGTCCTTGCAATTTACTGAAAATGTTGGAATTGCAATATGATAAACCATTAGAGGTATGATCACTTTTGCACCAAAAAACACCATTAGATAAATAGATAGATATATACTTTATTGATCCCTAAAAGTAAAGGGAAACATATTATATGAGATATAAACAATATAAAAGATTAAGGATAATTTAAATGTTCTAAAAAACTACAAAATACTTCAGTTAGGCCTAGTAAGTAGCAGGAATATGTGCTTACACTACAGGAGCAAAATCATGATGATGTCACATGTACAGGGGGTTTATACCTCATAATAAAAACGTATGTTCGTGACTTAACCATGGTCTTATTCTAACTGTTACTTACATTTGATCAGGTATTTCTTTGAAGCCTTCCGAATTGCCGCCTTCCTTGCATCAGGATGTTTAGCGGCGATGGTGAGATCATGGTAACCACCACTGAGCACATAGTGCTTTATCTCTGTATAATAACTATCCATTTCTGTCAAAGTTAAGAACAAAAGAAAATATTGTACTTTACCTATGGCGCAAAAATGTCGTATATATACACATTTAATACATACTTATTTTTAATAATCTATTATATTGCGTTATTTCAAGATGGAAAAATTATCTTTTTGATAATATATAATATATAAAAGTATATCGTATTGATATATATAATAATTTTTTGATAATGTATAACATAATCAAATATCAAAATCAAAACGAAATAAGTAAGTATTAGGGCTACTATATACTGGCACTTGTAAGCATTAACTTTAGTTAATTTAAACAGAACAAAAGAACATATTTTACTTTACATGTGGCGGGAAAATATCTTATATTCTTCTTACCGTCTCCTTCTCTCTCTCTACCTACTCTCATTCGTCTTTGATCAGACCCGCGGTATACCCTAGTCAGCGCCCCTAGTTACACCAATCAGCGTGCGAACGCGCGAACGCGTGATCGCGTGACGTCATTGGTAAGCGACGGATATGACCCGACGGATGTGACCCCGAGCCGATATGTTCTATTTCGTATATGGCTTCGCCCTCTAAGGCTATCGCTATTGGGTAATCCCCTGCGCACCCGCGCAGCACTGAAACACTTGTAGTCCACGCCCCCCGCAAGGTGGGCCCCACCCTCGGGCTCCCTTCCGGTATAAATAGGAAGGAGGCCCGACAATCTGCTCCCTCTTTTTCTTCAGCACCCCGTAAGATACTGAAGCACAAGAGACACTTCGATGAGCAAACATGAGTGCCAACTGTGTGAGAGATTGCCCTCATGTGGCTCAGGATACATTATGAGTTACGACCAGCACACGTCATGCGAATCCTGCCTGGGGTCAGAGCACGCGTACGAGGCTCTCAGCCAGCAGGTCGCATGCACCCACTGTGCCCGTCTCCCCTCGGACGACAGGAAGCGCAGAGCGGACGCTCTCGCTGCTGCGGCCGATGAGGACGATTGGCCCGTCCAGGCTTTCGAGCCTGTGGGCGGCAGCCTCATGTCCCTGGAGCCGAGTGCCGGGCAGGAGTCGGACGACTCCTACCCCACCTCCCTCCACGGTTCACCGTGCGGTTCTCCCCTCCCTCCTCTCCCCCGGACGGGGGAGACAGAGTCGGAGCAGGGTGCCGGCTTGACGGCCGAGCACACGGTCCCCTTCTCCGTCATCACGGCGCTGCCGGCGATAGGTGGCATCCTGGGGGAACTGCCGGAGATCATATGCAAGGCGGCAGCCTGCAGAGGTCTCCCCGTTCCCTAGCTCAGGAGAGGTGTGCTCCGGACGACATGGCTGGAGTTTGGAGTTTGTTTTCGCGGGTGCAGACGGTCAGGAGTGATCCGATCTGGCCACGCTTTCCCGCCATCAGGAGGTAAGTATGTCGCCCGCCAGGCCGACCGGGTGTACCAGGCGGCGGCGGCGGCGAACAACATCGTGCTGCTCTCCAACTCGGTGGTGACGCTGGTGGAGCGGTCCACCACCTTGGCCGCGGAGGAGATCAGCAAGGCGGCCAGCACGGCGCTCACACTGTGCGCGTCCGTTGCTGTCTCCCAGGCAAGGATCGCCGCGTGGGTGATGCAGATTCAGCGCCACCTCTGGCGGCAGCAGGCGTCTGTTACGGAGACGGCCAGGAAGGTGCTACTGGACGCTCCAATCAGCCCGGACGGGCTGTTCGGACCCCAGTTCCACGCCATGGTGGAGTCCATGAAGGCGGCTGCAGAACAGGCAGACGACATCCGCCAGCACGTTAGCTGGCTCCAGCCTGCGGGGCGGCCACAGCGGCACCAACGCCCGCAGCAGCCGCAGCAGCGGCAGCAGCCGCAGCAGCCGCAGCGTCCAACCCGGCCACAGCGGCAGGCGGAGAGACGCACACAGCAACCGCAGCCGCGGCGTCAGTCTCGCCCCTCGGCGGCGGCAGGGGCTCCGCCCCGCGTCTCCGCTCCCCCGCCACCCAGAGACAGAGGGGTCTTCCGGCGGTGAGTCAATGGGGAGTGAGGCACTCCCGCTCCTGGTCTGCTCCGCGAGAGCCTACGAGGAAGCAAAGGGTTGTGAGATAAATGAAATGGGTTCATTTTCCAACTTGTTGTCTGAGGCATCAGTATCAAGTGTTTCTCACATATCCCCCACTCTACGAGCTGCCTATAACCTATCGGTTAGTAGCCAGCAGGGCTCGTTGCAAAAACCTGCAGTTTTTAATCTATCGGTTAATAAACTGCAGAGTTCACTAACTAAGCCAGCTGCCACCAATATGTTATTAGTAGGCAGCAGGGCTCGCTGCAGAAATCTGCTGGTTTTAACCTATGGGTTAATAAACCGCAGAGCTCGCGGCATTCCTCTGTCCGAGATACGCCTCCTACACACGGTCATAATAAACCCATGAGAGCAGTTATGACGCCTCATGTGGACGTCACTGCACACACCTCCACTCATCCCCTGAGTGTGTACACACCTCATGATGAGAGCCGGAGTGAAACGCAGCGTGTGGAGGCTCCCTCACAGCCCTTTCGCTCTAGGCCCACCTTGGGTTGCCTCACGGGCAGCGGCGGCGAGGGCTCTGACGTGGCTCGTCGCCATGACGACCACAACACATCTCGAGCATGTGCGCCCGCTCTCAGAGTGTTTCTCAGAGTGGCAGCGCGTGTGTCTGATGGACAGACGGATGAGCAGGCTGATCAGCAGAGGGTGCACCCTGCAGTTCGCCTCTCCCCCCCCACAGTTCAAGGGGATACAGGAAACACTCCTGTCATCCCAGGAACAGTGTCTTGCGCTCCAGTCAGAGCTGCGGGAACTCCTGTTGAAAGAGGCTATTTCCAGGGTTCCTCAAGGGGAAGAAAATCAGGGGTATTACTCCCGCCTTACGCCTTTTCACATGCTGACGATCAAACAGGTGCTGGAGTGTGTTCACCAGGGAGACTGGTTCACCTCTATAGACCTGAAGGATGGTTACTTCCACGTACCCATCATCCCGAAACACAGGAAATTCCTGCGTTTCTCATTCCAGGGAATATCGTACCAGTACAACCGTCTGCCGTTCGGTTATTCCCTGGCTCCTCGCACCTTTTCAGAGTGTGTAGAGACGGCGCTGCAGCCGCTACACAGAGGAGGGATGAGAGTACTTTTTTACCTGGACGACCTGCTGTTGCTGGCTCGCTCCAGGGAGGAAATTGCTTTACAGACGGTACAGCTCGTATCACATCTGTCAAAGCTGGGTTTCGTGATAAACTGGAAGAAGAGCTGCCCTCTTCCCTCCCAGAGTATTATTTACCTGGGTGTGGAATTGAACTCAGCCCGCATGAGAGCGCGACTCTCACAGCAGAGAGTGGAGGCACTGACAGCTCTTCTCCGACGCGTCACACCTCGCAGCGTGGTGACAGCCCTCTCCGTGATGCAGCTGCTGGGCATGATGGCAGCTGGTCACGTGGTGATCCCCCTGGGTCTCCTTCACATGAGGATACTCCAGAGGTGGTTTATTCGCCTGCGCATCGTCCCCGTGCGACAGAAGAGGCGCATGGTGACCATCCCTCCTTCCGTGGGTTCAGACTTAACCTATTGGAAAAGTCCCCACGTGCTGTCAGCGGGTGTGCCCCTGGGCAGAGTTACGTCACACATCTCGGTGTTCACAGACGCATCTCTCTCAGGGTGGGGAGGAACGTGTATGTCGCAGGCAGTGGGGGGACAGTGGCCGGCTCACATGTCCCTCCACATAAACGTGCTGGAATTGCTCTCCGTACGGAGAGTAATCCAGCATTTTGCCCCGTTGCTGCGGAATCAGCATGTGTTGATTCGCACAGACAACAAAGCCGCGGCAGCCTACATCAATCGCCAGGGCGGAGTACGCTCAGCGCAGCTGTTGAACACAGCCAGGCCGCTGTTGATCTGGGCGCGCACACACTTGCTCTCCATCAGAGCAATGTATGTTCCCGGCGAACTGAACAAAGGGGCAGACCTCATGTCCAGAGGAGGTCCTCGCCAGGGGGACTGGAGCCTCCATCCCAAGCTGGTCTCCCAGGTATGGAGCCGGTTCGGGAGAGCAGAGGTGGATCTGTTCGCCGCACGCGGGAACGCGCAATGCGCCCTCTGGTTCTGCGACCACCCCCCCCTGGGGGTGGACGCGTTCGCACATCGACCGTGGCCCAGGGGACTGTTGTACGCTTTCCCACCAGTCCCGCTGATTCCTCGGTGCCTGAACCGAGTGCAGGAGGAGCGACTGTCAGTGATCCTAATTGCCCCGGAGCGCACGGGCGCTTCCTGGTTTCCATGCCTACAGCGTACGCTGTCAGGCACACCGTGGAAAATTCCTTGGCGCGGGGGCGCTCTCTCGCAGGTGGAGGGAGCGATCAGCAGTCACCCTGTGATAGGCCAGCACCTATGGGCATGGCCCCTGAACGGGAACATTTAGAGGGGCTGGGCCTCTCTCAAGATGTTGTACGTACCATTCAGGGAGCCAGGGCCGCGTCCACTGGAGCGTCCTATACAGCCAAGTGGACAGCGTTGGTGTGTGGCGAAAAGCCTGGACCCCATTACGTGCCCCCTGCCTCACGTGCTGTCATTCCTCCAGCTGTTGCTGGACAGGAATTTGGCCTTCAGCACAATCAAGGTATATGCTGCTGCCATATCATCTTGTCACGTAGGTTTCGGGGTCGGGACGGTGTTTAGTCACCCCCTGACGAAACGTTTTCTGCGAGGAGTACTGGCTGTGTGAGGCTGTGTCACAGGCGTATGTCTCCTCTGGGGTGGATCCCCCGGAGAACATCAGTGCGCACTCCACCAGAGGAATTTCCTCCTCCACGGCTTTGCACGGAGGAATGTCAGTGGAAGACATTTGCACTGCTGCATCTTGGTCTTCCCCCTGTTCATTTATTCAATTTTATTTGAGGGATGTCTCCCATTCCTCTCTGACACACCCTGTGCTGAGTGTCCTGTCAGAGTGAGTGACGTCAGGGATCCAGCTGTACACCTCTCTCCTGCCTCTCGCCACACGAAGAGCGGCCCCTTTTCCCTCTTATGAGAGGGATGTTTCCTTGTTTCCTCTGACACATTTTGTACGGAGTGTCTGGTCAGAGTGAGTGATGTCAGGGATCCAGCTGTGCGCTCTCCTGCCTGTCTACACGCAGAGAGTTGCCCGTGTTCCCCCTCTTTTTGCCGTTGGGCAAATTGTGACCTTCGTCTCTACTTATCACAGCGGCGGGTATGTATTGTTCCCACCCTGCGTCCCCTCATGGTAAATATTCATGTTATGCTATATTCCAGGGACTGTGATGCGCCATTCGCATGGCAATAGGCAGGGGTTATTATCTGAGCAGGTGTGTCTGTGCTTCCAGTACCGGGGGGACCCAGTGGGGCGCAGACTACATCTTGCTTCGCCCTTAACCCAATAGCGATAGCCTTAGAGGGCGAAGCCATATACGAAATAGAACTGAAGTTACCTACTGTAACTCCAGCTTCTATGAGTATTGGCGTAGCCCTCTAAGTTCTGGGCCCCACTGGCTCCACGAATAGCTGAAGAAAAGTTGTTTGTGTGGGAGCAGATTGTCGGGCCTCCTTCCTATTTATACCGGAAGGGAGCCCGAGGGTGGGGCCCACCTTGCGGGTGGGCGTGGATTACAAGTGTTTCAGTGCTGCGCTGGTGCGCAGGGGATTACCCAATAGCGATAGCCTTAGAGGGCTACGCCAATACTCATAGAAGCTGGAGTTACAGTAGGTAACTTCAGGTCCTGACAATGGCTCTGTGTTTGTAAAGATGGCGGCTGGTTGCTGTTTTCGAGTTTTGTTTGCAGGAAGTTGAAGTTTAAACTGTTTATCTCACAGAAACATGTGAAGAGATGAACTGATGCCAAACAGGATGGTTTACATACTTAGAGGTTAACACACACACACACACACACACACACACACACACACACACACGCACACATATTTAAACAAACCTAACCCACATACAAATATTTAACAGACGCACATTAAACAGGCACACCCTGTTACAGAACAGAGAGTAAGGAGTTCCTAAGAAGTGAAAGAGATGATTTACATTTGAATCAAAATGCAGACTGAGGGGTTTTTTCATGCTTTTATTTTGAAACTGAGGCTCTATTTGAAATGTTCTGGTCAGCGTTAAAGTATGTTCAGCAGTGTGACTCAGAGATGGGTTAACATGTAACATTTCTGCTCCTTATAAAGAGTGACTGAGCAACATACAATGTGTGTGTTCAGGGACGCGCACGGGCTATGTTGCCCGGGCAACGGCCCTTTTGCCATTTTTGTCTGACCTGCCCCTCTGGAGAGAGCAAGAGTCTTTTTTGTTTTCTGTTGTGGCCGAATCAACATGATAAGCCCACAATTAGTATTGTAGCGTCTCGCTGCGATAAAACACACCTTGTCAGCGCTGTCCTCTGCCCCCAGTCACGTGACTTTGTTTACAATCTGACAGCTGGAAGCAAAGGAAAGCCCTCCGAGTCCGGCCTCATATGGCTATGGTGAACACCAAATGTCTGCCTGGCGTTAGAGTATAGGGGACAAACCAGGGGACTTTACTTCCTCTGGACACCGTCGGTTATTTACAAAAAGAACACCTAAATATACTTGTTATTGTGCTTCTGTCTTTCTGTGCCTTTACTCTGCTCCGTAAACTCCCTCAACGGGGCTGCTCTCTCTCTTTCTTGATCGCCCTCTCTCAGGAGAACACTTCACTGTCCCCCTTTATTGTAGGATTTCTGCCATGTCTCTACTTCAGTTTGACCATCTCTGTTATTAAGTTATGGAATTCTAAATAAATAAGTAATTAGATACCTTACCGTTACTGCGCTCATAAAGAATGATAAGAATAATGCGTATTGAACTGGTTTCCTTAATTAGTGAGTTTATTTAAGGTAATTATAGAAGCCCTATTTTATCAGTGTGTCTGCACAGCAGTTACAATGGTAAAACTACATTAAACAGAATTGTCCCCATTGTTTCTTTAATAGTTTCTAACATTAGATATTTTAATGAGATATGGACCGCAAAACTAAAAATGGGCCTGAATTACGAATTTAGCAGTTGGACATAAAAGTCAACTGAGTGTCACTTGCAATGACAGTGTTGTGTTTTTATTTTATGAACCTTTTACATTAAAAACAAGTTAGAATTTTCAAAAGGTCTTGTGTTTTTTTCCGGGGGGGGGGAGGCCCTTTTCCAGTTCAGAGCAATAGCCCCCCCAAATGTCTGTGCACGTCCCTGTGTGTGTTCAAAGCTAACTGTGTGTTGAAATATAAGGAAAGTTAAAAAGTTAACAATTGTGGATTTAAATCTTCCGTACATCTGTTTGTTCAAATACAAAATGAAGCCTTTTTAATACAGTTTAAATCAATAAAAATGTAAAAAAAAACACTTTTTGAATCTGAAAGCATTTTTTAACTTGATATAATAATTAAATATTTCAAATATATCAAACTTATACATCAACAGTATTTAAATTAGTTTAAATAATAATCATATTAGGGGTGGATATATTCAAAAGTATTTAAATAATAAAAACAATGGTAACACTTTATATTAAGGTACACAAATTAACCATTGAAGTCTCTGTCATTTATTGAAATGACAGAGACTTCAATGGTTAATTAATGGCTTGACGAAATTGTCCGTCTAGAAGCAAGAACCGCATACGTCACGCTTACGTCGGAGGCGGGGGCGGGATCAACCTGAGCAACAACAACAAGCCCACGTTTTGTCCTGTTCAACGATGGAAACCCCAAACGTATCAGTTGTAATGTTATACCATAGTAATTAATGCTGCAAAGCTGGGTATTTTGAGCTTGGCGCAGAGGCTAACAACAGCTAGCTCTAACGCCATCGAATAGGACGTATATTTACCAACTTCTCCTACGCAATGGTCGTTGAAGTTGATGATGATGATTGTGAAGAACATTTGAAAGTCGCTTGTGACGAATGGAAAGTTCGTGGTGAAGTCGTCCTGTTATTTCCATTGGTTTCGACAGAGCAAAACGAGCAGCGCTTCAATACAATCGGCCACTGTTGTTGTTGTTGTTGTGTTGTTGTTGATGTGAGGGGTTTCCGCGCGGTCTGGCTTTATGAAGCAGGCACGTAAACGGTTACGTCATGACGCAGCACCACTCGGGCTCTGAGCGGTGTGAAAAACGGGCTGAAAAGAAAAACCAGAAGAGCGCAAGAGGAGCTAGAACGGGAACCGCGTTGGAGTGAAAGGGCAAAGTTAATAATCACTGGTCTCCAGCTTGAGCTTCAACATCAGGATCCATGTATCTGTGATCCTCTCCAGAATGGAAGGAGTCATCACATACAGAGCATCAACTAGTTCCTGAACAGTGTCCTTCACATGCTGATATCCAAGAGAGGGAGTTACACAGTCACAAGATGGAGGAATAGAAAGCAGTATTCAATGTTTACTTCAGATTAGCTCCACGTCAGAAAGGATCATGCTTGTCATATGTCTCTCTCCATAGAGGCTGAATCATCATGTTAATCACATAGCTATCATATGCCTCAAACAGTCCTGATGCTCTTCTAGGTAATCAGACATCCTGTCATGATCACAGCTACAGTTGGGAGACCTTTGTTATCATGTTACTCTCATTGGAGGAGGACATTCAGTTTGTCTCCTGTGTTTGTTTAGCGGTGATAAAGATGGAGGGCGGGACGGACCTGGACCTGCAGGTGCTGGAGGCTCCGGCGGGGGGGGAGGGGGGACAGCTGGGATCTGAATCCTCTCGCCCTTTAACAACACACTCTGCGTCGTGGAGTTACACCCAGAGCAGAGAGATAAATAAACTAATGAATAACAGGAGAATAAATAATAGAATAATATCTACAGTGTGATTAAACCACTATGTAGGATTTCCAGTGTCTATGTGATTTATTTAGGAACATTTCAATGGTTTTCTTATAAAAGGTCACAGAGTTTCTGCTCGATGACCCTGAACGCCTCGTTACAGCAAACAGTCTGCGGGGTTTACCCACAAACAGAGGAGAAGAGGGTGGAAACACACAATCATTTGTGCTTTTATTCACGTCTTAATGTGTGCTTATGTGTCTGTTGATTGTGTATATATATATGTATATATATTTTATACATATTTTGATATATATTTGTATTTCGTATTCCTCTGGATTGTGGGAAACGGTATTTCGATCTCTCTGTACACACAAACTGAAAGATTGACAATCAAGTTGATTTTGACTATTTAGTTTTTCATTCCTGCACATACGTATATTATTCCACTTCTATGTAAATACTGCTATATTTGACTATATATTGTAATATATGTTTTAATGTGACTATAGTTTCTTCAAATAGTTTCTATCTGTGTTTTATTTTTGTATGTACGCACAAAAACACCTCAGTCAAATTCCTCGTACGTCACCTGTGATAAACCTGATTCTGGAACTACGTTCACACCAGGAGTAACACTCAGAGCCATCGGCCCCATCTGTGTCGTGCTAGCTTGTCAGGAAAGACAAATAATGCTGAATTCTGCTTAATTTCAGAAAGGAACATTCAAAGCTTACTGAGACCTGGAGGATCTCATGAGGAATGATCAGGTGACTAACATTAGAGAAGAAGTCTGATAGTGGTAATGAGTCATGTGACAGAGGTGCAGAGGGGTTTAGCTCCTCAGAGACTCAGTGTGTTGTTAGGCCTGAACAAAGACAGATCTCAGCAACATGTTGAGAAGCTGGCATTTTGTTGACAGAAAAAGCAGATTGTTCACCAGACAAAGACTCTCACAGAACAAGCCTTCCAACAATACTCCCCCCCCACTTACACTTCCATTTCTGCCCCCTGTTTTATGGTTTTTCTTGTCCTTGTATGTTTTTTTTTGTAAAGCGACCTTGAGGTTATGAAAGGCGCTATATAAGTTCAAGTTATTATTATTTAATACTGAAGACCTCAAAACTATAAAAGAACAAATATGGAATTATCTAGTAAACAAAAATGTGTTAAAAATCCAGAATAGATTTATATCTTAGATTCTTCAGAGTAGCCCCTGTTGCCTCGATGACAGCTCTGCTCTCTCTTGGCTTCTCAGTCAGCTTCATGAGGGCGTCACTGTAGCATTTGTTACTTCAACTATTACTTCTCTACTTTTAATTGACATAAACTTTGCAGGATTATATTATTAATACAAAACATAAATAAATTCACGAATATCATATATTATTGTGGATTAACACATGTATAGTATAAAATGTTTGTATTATGTTCACATCAATGATATTCCAGTGATAAATATAATATTATTCTGAAAATCACTTTTCTGCAGAAAATAGTGCATTTAGTGTTGGTACTTTTGTACTTTTACTTAAGTAAAATATCTTAGGACCTTTTCTATAATAAACATGACACTTCATTCTTAATTTGTGTCCAGCAGATGGCAGTGTTGCTCACTGCGTGTTTCTTTTATTTTTTATATTCATTTATATTATTATACATCCTTATTATTATTTTTAAATGATAAAACACATGAGCTAACCAACTCAGCATAATGATTATAATTGAGTGAATAAAAGAAAAAGAATAGGGATGCAACTTGAATGGACATCAAATAATAGAAAAATATATTCTTCAATTATTTCTTCAAACAATTTGACACCCAATGCTTTTTAGTATTTAAATGTATATCAAAAATATTCTATACCATAAAGACCAAATTATGTTGGTTATATATACAGATAGATTGATATAAAATGTACCAAATAAAATCAATGAACCATGATTGTTTTTAAGACTTATATATACAAAAACAATTTTAATATGAAAAGTGTATTATTGTTCATTATTAAGATCATTTTACATTATTATAATAAGAGGAAGTGTTAGAGCCAGGCTTTAGTTATGGTCAAAGTCATATTGCCATCTAGTGGCGACCTTGTGCACTGCATGGTGAATAAAAGACTACAATTCCCATGTTGCAGCCAATTCAGAGACAGAGGTGGTCAACCTGTGGAAGATGCCGAATAAAACACAACTGACCAGTTCTTTAACGTTTATCATCCAACAGAATATATAAAGAACATCTTAGTTTGCTTCAATAACAGCTTTTATGTTGAGTTGTGCCTCTTGTGTTGTTGTGTTCACTCTGACTGAAAGAGTATTTTCTGAGTCTAATTTGTGAGGAAACTATTTTATTTTGAATAATCGCAGAAGCCTTGTAGGCAAGAGTAAAACTGATAACCTGAAGGATTAGTAGATGTGTTTCAAAAGGTGTTTAGAGTGGTTGAAGGAAGCGGTGACAGGAAGGAAACGCTGGTGTGGGCTACTTTCAGAGAAACAGTTTGATGTCACATCACAAAGAGGTACAATGGATCCAACAAGTCTTCAACGCCTCGTCTGTAAGTACAATCTTTATTCTGTTAGCATGAGGGAAGACGTTCAGATATCATAAAAACATCTGAGAGTTCACTGACCTGCACAACAAGCATCCAGAGTCTGGAGAGACTCTCTTTACTGTTCGGCACGTTCAGGAGAAACTGCTAACTAATATGATTGTTGTGGTGCATTCAAGTTCACGCTAGAAGAGAAGTCTGGTATTTTCTCCGACTTCTATCCAGTCTGACTCGTGCTAACTTTGCACTACATTAATGTGTTCTAAAAGCACCACAAAGACCTGTTGAAGTGTCCTGTGTGTCGCAGTAAACTCACACCAACCTGTGGTTTCTCCTCAGTCCTCACCTCCCTGCTGAGCTGCTCCACTAACCAGGGTCAGTACACTTTCTCCGTCTTAGAGACTCAAAGCTGTGTCTCTGTTGACCTGATGCATCACTTTAGTCTCAGAGTACCTGAACACTTTTCTGTCCTCACATACTGAACTCTGCATCGCATGTTAGATTCATCAGTGAACATATCAGTGGCTTCTTCTTCTTCAGTGTTTTATAAATCTTCCTCCCTGCAGCTCGTCGGTGACTCCCAGCAGCTCTCAGGTATTTGAATATGAACGTGTCTCTCTGAGATGTGAGGACGCCTCTGATGGATGGACTGTGAGGAGAAACACGAGCTATGAAACAGAACTGAGTGTGGAGTCGACTGGGGAAGATCTGCTGGTTCCTCCTGTACCATCGCAACATGTACCCTTTGGACGTGGAGTTTACTGGTGTGAGTCCACAGAGGGATCCACCAGTAACACCATCACCATCACCGTCTCTGGTAAGATCAGCCTCTCTGTTTCCTCATCAATACTAACAATAATTTAAGAAGTTCATCCGAGAGAGGAAACTGGACGACCTCAGAGCTGCTAGCTTGTGCTAACCACAGGGTACAAATCATTCTCACACACACTATCATCCACTAAAATACTCCTCATACAGTCTCATACTTTAGGGACTTGGAAAGAGAAAATGCTCTTTTTCTAAAGTGTCCTCTTAAGTACTTAAACTCCAGATGGTCCTCACAAGGATATATGAACAAGAATACAGTCCCTGGAAATCATCAAATACTCAACACCTCGGCTCGTCTGATTTGCTCAAGATTCAAAGGTTTTAATATCATATGAACATAAGCAGTGTAGAAATGGCAATGAAAATCTTCTGACCCGAGCTTCTCCAACGATTGAACATAAATACAGTTTGCCCTGTCATGTTGTCTCTGTGTTCAGGTATAGAGTTGATCCTGTCAGAGTAGATGTTGTCTCTGTCTCTGTGTTCAGGTATAGAGTTGATCCTATCAGAGTAGATGTTGTCTCTGTCTCTGTGTTCAGGTATAGAGTTGATCCTGTCAGAGTAGATGTTGTCTCTGTCTCTGTGTTCAGGTATAGAGTTGATCCTGTCAGAGTAGATGTTGTCTCTGTCTCTGTGTTCAGGTATAGAGTTGATCCTGTCAGAGTAGATGTTGTTTGTCTCTGTGTTCAGGTATAGAGTTGATCCTGTCAGAGTAGATGTTGTCTCTGTCTCTGTGTTCAGGTATAGAGTTGATCCTGTCAGAGTAGATGTTGTCTCTGTCTCTGTGTTCAGGTATAGAGTTGATCCTGTCAGAGTAGATGTTGTCTGTCTCTGTGTTCAGGTATAGAGTTGATCCTGTCAGAGTAGATGTTGTCTCTGTCTCTGTGTTCAGGTATAGAGTTGATCCTGTCAGAGTAGATGTTGTTTCTGTCTCTGTGTTCAGGTATAGAGTTGATCCTGTCAGAGTAGATGTTGTCCTGTCTCTGTGTTCAGGTATAGAGTTGATCCTGTCAGAGTAGATGTTGTCTCTGTCTCTGTGTTCAGGTATAGAGTTGATCCTATCAGAGTAGATGTTGTCTCTGTCTCTGTGTTCAGGTATAGAGTTGATCCTGTCAGAGTAGATGTTGTCTCTGTCTCTGTGTTCAGTATAGAGTTGATCCTGTCAGAGTAGATGTTGTTTGTCTCTGTGTTCAGGTATAGAGTTGATCCTGTCAGAGTAGATGTTGTCTCTGTCTCTGTGTTCAGGTATAGAGTTGATCCTGTCAGAGTAGATGTTGTCTCTGTCTCTGTGTTCAGGTATAGAGTTGATCCTGTCAGAGTAGATGTTGTTTGTCTCTGTGTTCAGGTATAGAGTTGATCCTGTCAGAGTAGATGTTGTTTGTCTCTGTGTTCAGGTGGATCAGTGATCCTGCAGAGTCCTGCCTCCCTCTGATGGAGGGAGATAACGTCACTCTGACCTGTAGAACAAAGATGGCCGACCCCCCCTCTGCTGATTTCTACAAAGATGGCGTCTCCATCAGGAATGTGTCTGATGGTCACATGACCCTCCTCCATGTTTCCAGGTCTGATGAAGGCCTCTACAAGTGTAGAGTCCAGAATAGAGAGTCTCCAGAGAGCCGGCTGTCTGTCTCAGGTGAGGAGCTTTCCTTTGGTTTCAGGACTCATTCCTTCAGATGTTCACCTGACCAGGTGGGATTCTCTCTGCAGAAAAACCTACGACCACCATGGACCCGCCCACAGCCTCCTCTCCACCTCCTGCCTCCTCCCTCCACCTTATGTTCAGGGTGATCTGCCACCTGGTGGTTTTCTGCCCGTACTGCATCTCCAGTTTCCTCATGGTGTCTATATATCGAGAGAGGGCCACAGGTAACTTCTCTCAGTTTCTACATCTAAAGGCATTTAATATCCGCCAGAACTCTTGATACATTTTATACATTTTCTTTCTGACATCAGGAAGTGACCTGTCTGTCTCCATGGCGATGAACCCATCCACCCACGCTGAGCAGGGATTGGACGATGACTACGATGATGTCATGTCTGCTGTCACCAAGGAGCATCAGTTCTGACCTGATCTTAAGGCCCAATTCCAAACCACACCCTCCCCACTCGCCCTCCGTCTGTAGTCTCTCTCTCTCAGTCTGTAGTCTCTCTCTCAGTCTGTAGTCTCTCTCAGTCTGTAGTCTCTCTCAGTCTGTAGTCTCTCTCTCTCAGTCTGTAGTCTCTCTCTCAGTCTGTAGTCTCTCTCTCAGTCTGTAGTCTCTCTCTCAGTCTGTAGTCTCTCTCTCAGTCTGTAGTCTCTCTCTCAGTCTGTAGTCTCTCTCTCAGTCTGTAGTCTCTCTCTCAGTCTGTAGTCTCTCTCAGTCTGTAGTCTCTCTCTCAGTCTGTAGTCTCTCTCTCAGTCTGTAGTCTCTCTCTCAGTCTGTAGTCTCTCTCAGTCTGTAGTCTCTCTCTCAGTCTGTAGTCTCTCTCTCAGTCTGTAGTCTCTCTCTCAGTCTGTAGTCTCTCTCTCAGTCTGTAGTCTCTCTCTCAGTCTGTAGTCTCTCTCTCAGTCTGTAGTCTCTCTCTCAGTCTGTAGTGTCCTCTCAGTCTGTAGTCTCTCTCTCAGTCTGTAGTCTCTCAGTCTGTAGTCTCTCTCTCAGTCTGTAGTCTCTCTCTCTCAGTCTGTAGTCTCTCTCTCTCAGTCTGTAGTCTCTCTCTCAGTCTGTAGTCTCTCTCTCAGTCTGTAGTCTCCTCTCAGTCTGTAGTCTCCCTCTCAGTCTGTAGTCTCTCTCTCTCTCAGTCTGTAGTCTCCCTCTCAGTCTGTAGTCTCTCTCTCAGTCTGTAGTCTCAGTCTGTAGTCTCTCTCTCAGTCTGTAGTCTCTCTCTCAGTCTGTAGTCTCTCTCTCAGTCTGTAGTCTCTCTCTCAGTCTGTAGTCTCTCTCTCAGTCTGTAGTCTCTCTCTCTCTCAGTCTGTAGTCTCTCTCTCAGTCTGTAGTCTCTCTCTCTCAGTCTGTAGTCTCTCTCAGTCTGTAGTCTCTCTCTCAGTCTGTAGTCTCTCTCTCAGTCTGTAGTCTCTCTCTCAGTCTGTAGTCTCTCTCTCAGTCTGTAGTCTCAGTCTGTAGTCTCTCTCTCAGTCTGTAGTCTCTCTCTCTCAGTCTGTAGTCTCTCTCTCAGTCTGTAGTCTCTCTCTCAGTCTGTAGTCTCTCTCTCAGTCTGTAGTCTCTCTCTCTCAGTCTGTAGTCTCTCTCTCAGTCTGTAGTCTCTCTCTCTCAGTCTGTAGTCTCTCTCAGCATCTGTAGTCTCTCTCTCCGTCTGTAGTCTCTCTCTCAGTCTGTAGTCTCTCTCTCTCAGTCTGTAGTCTCTCTCTTAGTCTGTAGTCTCTCTCTCAGTCTGTAGTCTCTCTCTCTCAGTCTGTAGTCTCTCTCTCAGTCTGTAGTCTCTCTCTCAGTCTGTAGTCTCTCTCTCAGTCTGTAGTCTCTCTCTCTCAGTCTGTAGTCTCTCTCTCAGTCTGTAGTCTCTCTCTCAGTCTGTAGTCTCTCTCAGTCTGTAGTCTCTCTCTCAGTCTGTAGTCTCTCTCAGTCTGTAGTCTCCCTCTCAGTCTGTAGTCTCTCTCTCAGTCTGTAGTCTCTCTCTCAGTCTGTAGTCTCTCTCAGTCTGTAGTCTCTCTCTCAGTCTGTAGTCTCTCTCTCAGTCTGTAGTCTCTCTCTCTCAGTCTGTAGTCTCTCTCAGTCTGTAGTCTCTCTCTCAGTCTGTATCTCTCTCTCAGTCTGTAGTCTCTCTCTCAGTCTGTAGCTCTCTCTCAGTCTGTAGTCTCTCTCTCTCAGTCTGTAGTCTCTCTCTCAGTCTGTAGTCTCTCTCTCTCAGTCTGTAGTCTCTCTCTCAGTCTGTAGTCTCTCTCTCTCAGTCTGTAGTCTCTCTCTCAGTCTGTAGTCTCTCTCTCTCAGTCTGTAGTCTCTCTCTCAGTCTGTAGTCTCTCTCTCTCAGTCTGTAGTGTCCCTCTCAGTCTGTAGTCTCTCTCAGTCTGTAGTCTCTCTCTCTCAGTCTGTAGTCTCTCTCTCTCAGTCTGTAGTCTCTCCTCTCAGTCTGTAGTCTCTCTCTCAGTCTGTAGTCTCTCTCTCAGTCTGTAGTCTCTCTCTCAGTCTGTAGTCTCTCTCAGTCTGTAGTCTCTCTCTCTCTCAGTCTGTAGTCTCTCTCTCCGTCTGTAGTCTCTCTCTCAGTCTGTAGTCTCTCTCTCAGTCTGTAGTCTCTCCTCCGTCTGTAGTCTCTCTCTCAGTCTGTAGTCTCTCTCTCTCTCAGTCTGTAGTCTCTCTCAGTCTGTAGTCTCTCTCTCTCAGTCTGTAGTCTCTCTCTCAGTCTGTAGTCTCTCTCTCAGTCTGTAGTCTCTCTCAGTCTGTAGTCTCTCTCTCAGTCTGTAGTCTCTCTCAGTCTGTAGTCTCTCTCTCAGTCTGTAGTCTCTCTCAGTCTGTAGTCTCTCTCTCAGTCTGTAGTCTCTCTTCTCAGTCTGTAGTCTCTCTCTCAGTCTGTAGTCTCTCTCTCAGTCTGTAGTCTCTCTCTCAGTCTGTAGTCTCTCTCTCTCAGTCTGTAGTCTCTCTCTCAGTCTGTAGTCTCTCTCTCAGTCTGTAGTCTCTCTCTCAGTCTGTAGTCTCTCTCTCAGTCTGTAGTCTCTCTCTCAGTCTGTAGTCTCAGTCTGTAGTCTCTCTCAGTCTGTAGTCTCAGTCTGTAGTCTCTCTCTCAGTCTGTAGTCTCTCTCTCAGTCTGTAGTCTCTCTCTCAGTCTGTAGTCTCTCTTCAGTCTGTAGTCTCTCTCTCTCAGTCTGTAGTCTCTCTCTCTCAGTCTGTAGTCTCTCTCTCAGTCTGTAGTCTCTCTCTCAGTCTGTAGTCTCTCTCTCAGTCTGTAGTCTCTCTCAGTCTGTAGTCTCTCTCTCTCAGTCTGTAGTCTCAGTCTGTAGTCTCTCTCTCAGTCTGTAGTCTCTCTCTCAGTCTGTAGTCTCTCTCTCAGTCTGTAGTCTCTCTCTCTCAGTCTGTAGTCTCAGTCTGTAGTCTCTCTCTCAGTCTGTAGTCTCTCTCTCAGTCTGTAGTCTCTCTCTCAGTCTGTAGTCTCTCTCAGTCTGTAGTCTCTCTCAGTCTGTAGTCTCTAGTCTCAGTCTGTAGTCTCAGTCTGTAGTCTCTCTCTCAGTCTGTAGTCTCTCTCTCTCAGTCTGTAGTCTCTCTCTCAGTCTGTAGTCTCTCTCTCAGTCTGTAGTCTCTCTCTCTCAGTCTGTAGTCTCAGTCTGTAGTCTCTCTCTCAGTCTGTAGTCTCAGTCTGTATCTCTCTCAGTCTGTAGTCTCTCTCTCAGTCTGTAGTCTCAGTCTGTAGTCTCAGTCTGTAGTCTCAGTCTGTAGTCTCTTCTCAGTCTGTAGTCTCTCTCTCAGTCTGTAGTCTCTCTCTCAGTCTGTAGTCTCTCTCTCAGTCTGTAGTCTCTCTCTCAGTCTGTAGTCTCTCTCTCAGTCTGTAGTCTCTCTCTCTCAGTCTGTAGTCTCTCTCTCAGTCTGTAGTCTCCCTCTCAGTCTGTAGTCTCTCTCTCTCAGTCTGTAGTCTCAGTCTGTAGTCTCTCTCTCAGTCTGTAGTCTCAGTCTGTAGTCTCTCTCTCAGTCTGTAGTCTCTCTCTCTCAGTCTGTAGTCTCAGTCTGTAGTCTCAGTCTGTCTCTCAGTCTGTAGTCTCTCTCTCAGTCTGTAGTCTCTCTCTCAGTCTGTAGTCTCTCTCTCTCAGTCTGTAGTCTCTCTCTCAGTCTGTAGTCTCTCTCTCAGTCTGTAGTCTCTCTCTCAGTCTGTAGTCTCTCTCTCAGTCTGTAGTCTCTCTCAGTCTGTAGTCTCTCTCTCTCAGTCTGTAGTCTCTCTCTCAGTCTGTAGTCTCTCTCTCTCTCAGTCTGTAGTCTCTCTCTCAGTCTGTAGTCTCTCTCAGTCTGTAGTCTCCCTCCGTCTGTAGACTCCCTCTCAGCTGAACGAGGCTCCTCCTATCAGGTGGAGGGGGTAAAAACAGCAGCAAGCTTTGGGACGAACTCCCCTCGCTCTGATAGAAACAGGAAATGTCGTAACTTTCCGTAACAACGGTTTCAAATCAGCTTCTCTTGAATAAAAAATAAAAGAAATAAAACTCAAAAATCTTTAATGGTGTTTATTTTTTTAAATCACTTTTTGATTTAAAATCTGATGTTTATAAGATTCTTAGTTTTTGCAACAGTCTGCAAATATACACTACTTTATAATAAAATGCACACTTTTACCGTTTTCTAGACTAAACAGGTATGTGATCCCGAGTTAAAAACAATACGAGGTAACAGGAAGTCGTTAACATCTGTATGTCGATATTAAATGTCTCTTGTTTTGCAGTTACTTACTAATAAGAAAACATCACATTTTATTTGTGTATTCTCTATTTTCTTATTTGAAGCGTTGCACTGCTTACATCGGACCAAATCAGATGAACATAGTTTTAGTGTATTTCATATGAATTGTTACAGTCACTACTATTCAAGAGGAATATACTTGAATCCGTCACAATATTTGTATAAAGTTCAACAAAAGGCTCAAATTACACTTCCTTTTTTTGGTTATAAAGCAGAAAAAAGCACATTGCCTATTTAAATAAGATATATAAATATATACAGAGTTTTTGTAGTAATTTGCTAACTTCCTATTGTATTTACTTTTTTTGTATATTTGACTTGGTGTAAAAAACGTTATAATATATTTAATAATATCAATTACTTAAATAAATACATTTCTAATAATATTTCTACCTTTTCTCCTATTTGTTGTAGGCACTAAATACAATTCCTTGGGAAAACCTGCTCGACTAAATTTAGATTAAAATCCCAAATCTTCCACAGCTGGTTTTTAAACATTATTTATTTAGGGAAATGCAGGTAAACACTTTACAACCCTCCAATTTGAACCTGGTTCAGTGGTCCAGAGTGTGATAGTGTAAGACAGTATTAGATGTATTGTTAATATCTAACCGAGCAGCAGGGGGCAGCAGAGCTCTGCAGATCAACCTTTATCATCAGGGTTAAAACATGAGTTCAGTGATGAAAACACGTCAGAATCTACCAGTGTATTCTGTATTAACATGCATCGCAGCATTAAGAGTCATGAACTCCCTCTTTCTAACTCAAGCTAATGATAACAATGAGTGAACCGTTCAGATCGAGCTCCAATCACACATTTCCTGGATCTGTGAACTTCCTGGTTTTACATGTTATTTGTAATACGATACGATATACTTTATTGTCCCGTAGGTTTAGGGTTCTGGACTGTCCTGCAGTTCCGCATACATGTACAAACATAATAAACATAAAAATATATTCAATGTGAATGTATTTTAATGTTTATTATGTTTGTATACATAATGGTTTTTTCATGTTCTTATTTTGAAACTGAGGCTCTATTTGAAATGTTCTGGTCAGCGTTAAAGTATGATCAGCGGTGTGACTCAGAGATGGGTTAACATGTAACATTTCTGCTCCTTATGAAGAGTGACTGAGCAACATACAATGTGTGTGTTCAAATCTGACTGTTGAATTATAAGGAAAGTTAAAATGACTCAAAATGAAAAACTGTTGATTTAAATCTTCCGTACATCTGTTTGTTCAAATGATAAATGAAGCCTTTTTAATACAGTTTAAATAAATAAAATGTAAATAATAAACACTTTTTGAATCTGAAAGCATTTTTTAACTTGACATAATAATTACATATTTAAAGAGAATTACAAATTAATAAAATAACAAAAACACCCCAAAAAAGCATCAAACTTATACATCAAAACTATTTAAATTAATTTAAATAATAATCATATTAGGGGTGGATATATTTATAATAATTAAATAATTAAGACAATCCCCAAAAAACTATCAAAACACTGCATCAAAACTATTCAAATGGATATGAATAATAGTTGATTGCAAACTGGCAGCAGGACAGGGATATATCTTCATGACATTTCAATAAATGACAGAGACTTCAAGGAAGCACCAAGTGACTCTTCAGGTTCTTATGATCAATATTTATTCATTCTCTCGTTGACTGGAAACAGAAACTTAAGGCAGACGTCTCATGAGATGAAAGGCAAATACTCAGTTTTACATCTCTATATTTGCATTCATTTTAATATTCTTTTCCATATGGAAGAACCGAGCGCTCTGTCCTGCAGGAACACGGAATATAAACCAGGCTTCACTTTATCATTGAATACAGATTTCCTCCGTCAGCTGTTGTTGTTGTTGTTGTTGTTTAGGCTCAGCAGGAAGTGTTCAGACTTGTTTACATGACGAATGAAACCTTCATTGTGTCCCTGAAAGCACCGCCTGACAGAACTTGATAGGCCGGTTCCTTTTGGATTCCCCTCATGGAAACAGAAAGCTGAACTAAAGCACTTCTCATAAAACACGGGGTTGAGGGATTTGTACACTGTAAAGAAAGTAGTAAATATAAAAGCAGGAATATCACTGAGTGTTTTTCAGTGTAGTTTGAGTACTTTTACTGCCACAGTCTCAGGGCATTTCGTGTTATAGTCATGAGATGAATCTATTGATTCGTGTTCACCAACACAATTTCCCTCATTTTTTTCGTGTCACAAAGAACGATTTTAAAAGCAATGTATTTCTATTGGTAGTGTGTTTCGTGCCTGCACCAAATAATAACAAATTAGAAGGAAAAAAAGATTTAAAAAATACAGATTTCAGTATTTTGAGGCTCTGAGCCATTTCTTTTCCTCACGGACGCAAAAAAGTCCGACATTATACATTTTAAAATAAAAACAATAATCGTGGCTTGATATTGAGTAAGAAGATGTTTTATGAACCCCACAGCTTCCGGTCTACCAAGACCCGACCGGACAAAAAGACGTGGTGCAGGCACGAAACATACTACCAATAGAAATACATTGCTTTTAAAATCGTTCTGTGTGAACGAAAAAAATGGGAAAATCTTGTTGGTGAACACGAATCAATAGATTACATTTATTTCGCGACTATTACACGAAATGCCGTGAGACTGGGTTGGTCATTAATAACAAACGTGTGACTCACAGATGCCCCTTTCACACCAACGTGCTTCCAGGGCCGGTTCAGAGCTAGAGCCTGATGATAAGCTCCGGTTTTTGCTGTTCACAGCTCTTTTCCCAAAAACCGGTTCTTACCAAGCTCGAAATTGTCCGTCTAGAAGCAAGAACCGCATACGTCACGCTTACGTCGGAGGCGGGGGCGGGATCAACCTGAGCAACAACAACAAGCCCACGTTTTGTCCTGTTCAACGATGGAAACCCCAAACGTATCAGTTGTAATGTTATACCATAGTAATTAATGCTGCAAAGCTGGGTATTTTGAGCTTGGCGCAGAGGCTAACAACAGCTAGCTCTAACGCCATCGAATAGGACGTATATTTACCTTCTTCTCCTACGCAATGGTCGTTGAAGTTGATGATGATGATTGTGACGAACATTTGAAAGTCGCTTGTGACGAATGGAAAGTTCGTGGTGAAGTCGTCCTGTTATTTCCATTTGGTTTCGACAGAGCAAAACGAGCGGCGCTTCAATACAATCGGCCATTGTTGTTGTTGTTGTTGTTGTTGTTGTTGTTGTTGTCGATGTGAGGGGTTTCCGCGCGGTTTGGCTTTATGAAGCAGGCACGCAAACGATGACGCAATGACGCAGCACCACTCGGGCTCTGGGCGGTGTGAACAACACGGGGCTGAAAATAAAACCCGGTTCCGAACCAGAAGAGCGCAGAGGAGCTAGAACGGGAGCCGCGTTGGTGTGAAAGGGCAATACAGAGCATCAAGTAGTTCCTGAACAGTGTCCTTCACATGCTGATATCCAAGAGAGGGAGTTACACAGTCACAAGATGGAGGAATAGAAAGCAGTATTCAATGTTTACTTCAGATTAGCTCCACGTCAGAAATGATCATGCTTGTCATATGTCTCTCTCCATAGAGGCTGAATCATCATGTTAATCACATAGCTATAGGCGCTTTCACACCAGAGTACTTTTCCCAGGAATAGTTCCGATAGTTCCTGGGATTTTGCGTTCACACCAAAATGATCTGGAACTAGAACTTAGTTCATGAGAACCCTTCCACCCCTTTTTAGTCCCTGCTAGAGAGCTGGTACTTTCCTGGGGAGGAAAAGGTTCCAATTTCTGATTGGCTGGGCAAATTGCAAACCACGCCCCGTAAAACTCTGAAATGTTTTGTGAAGCCGCCATTTTATTTGCTCGCATTAGCATTATTAGCATTAGCCCAGCGCATCAACGGAGAGAGACTAACTTATGGCAACACAAAATAAAACGTGGGAGCGGTGGAGTGATGAGGTGTCGGCGCTTCTGGCGATTTACCCGGGACTTCGGGGGGCGATTTACTTTCAGTATACGCCGTGAAGTTGCGGCCTGCCAGTAAACCCAAAGCAGAAGAAGAAGAAGTGACGTCAGCGGCTTCCTTTGTGTAATCCTCCCTCAGGGACTTATTCCGGTGTGAACGTGATCTACTCTTTAGTTCCAGGAAACTAAAGAGTTCGGGGGAACTAAGTACGGCAAAGTACTTGGTGTGAAAGCGGCTAATCATATGCCTCAAACAGTCCTGATGCTCTTCTAGGTAATCAGACATCCTGTCATGTTCACAGCTACAGTTGGGATACCTTTGTTAGCATGCTACTCTCATACTGGTAGAGGACATTCAGTATTTTCCCAACAGTGTCCTTGAAAAGCACCGCCTGACAGTTCTTAATATAGCCGGTTCAGTTTGGATTCACTTCATGGAAACAGAAAGCAGAACTAAAGTGCTTCTGATAAAACACAGGGTTGAGTGTTCACTGTAAAGATGGAATAATCAACGAGACACGACTAAAGTAAATATCATTTAAAGGTTCTGAATCCTCTCGCCCTTTAACAACACACTCTGCGTCGTGGAGTTACACCCAGAGCAGAGAGAGAAATAAACTAATGAATAACAGGAGAATAAATACTAGAATAATATCTACAGTGTGATTAAACCACTATGTAGGATTTCCAGTGTCTATGTGATTTATTTAGGAACATTTCAATGGATTTTCTTATAAAAGGTCACAGAGTTTCTGCTCGATGACCCTGAACGCCTCGTTTACAGCAAACAGTCTGCGGGGTTTACCCACAAACAGAGGAGAAGAGGGTGGAAACACAATCATTTGTGCTTTTATTCATGTCTTAAAGTGTGCATATGTAAATGTGTCTGTTGATTGTGTATATATGTATATATACATATTTGTATACATATTTTTATATATATTTGTATTTTGTATTCCTCTGGATTGTGCGAAACTGTTATTTGAATATCTAATCTCGGCATGGATTGTTCCTTGTTGTTATGACTGGGTTCAGTGTTTTCTCTTTGGACACACTGATAAGGATTGACCTTTGACTTCGCTGTCAGTAAAACGTTGTGTAACCGAAAGGTCATCCCGCTCTCACTGATGATCCAGAATACTGCCTGAGTATTGATTTTTCCTAACATGTGTACACCGTGTCAGGACTCAGAGCGTCCTGACTCAGAAACTAAAGGTATAGATTTGTTTCTGAGTCCTCAGGGCGTTTGATTCAGAGACGAAACAACGCTTACTGAGACCAGAGGCCTGTACGACGAAGCCGGTTCAACAGACCCTGGATATGTTTGAGTTAGCCGGTTGGCCTAATCCAAAACATACGCGCTCTCGCTAAGCGGTCCTACGACGCTGGTTATCAAGTGGATCGCTCAAGCCAGCCGTGCCCTATCTAGTTAGGTGCGCGTTCACATAAAAGGGGCGGGGTTAGCAACATTTGACCAATCACAAACATGGAGAAGCTCACTGACAGCGCAGCGTCATACTTCCTGAATGAAAAGTGAACTATAATATTAGACATATGAAGAAGTTAAACTTTAAACATCCATGACTTAAACACTTGATCCAGGATCAAAGCCACATAGCTGCACCTGCGAGGTGAATACAGCTGGTAACAGAACAAGTGTTTGAATGCGTCCATTAACAGGTTTATGATATCACTGCCCCGTCTAAGACACGATCTGACTTTCATTACATTTGACTCGAGTGTTTCCTCAACTTAATGTGTTGCTTAAAATAATCCTTCTGCATACAGTATGTGACACTGTGAGTGTTGCACGGCCAGATCCGGCTCAGCTGACTCAGATAAGGAGATATATGATACATTATGATGTGATATGATGTGATATGAATGATAATGGGACACATCCACGTCTGCACTCACAGTGCCGCGGACTGTACGTAATGTTACTTTGATCCGGTTACTTATGTTGTGGCAGATATTTAAGTAAGCTTTCTTAACGCTAATGTTATAATAGTCAGATTGCTCTGAAGATGGGAGGTGATATTCTATTCATGTTCACGTTTAAACTGTATTTCCTTTCTCCTGTAATATGACTTGATCGCTTTAAACTCCGCACACTGAGCTCTGATTGGTCAGCAGGCGGTGCTTTCACTGAGTTGATCTCTTAGCCTGGAACCTAACCTGCTCCGGACCAGGTTAGCCGCTCAGCATCAGTTACCATGGAGATCTAGCCCGCTAAGAAGAGAACCAGCGTCGTAGGACCGGAAACCCAGAGTTAACCCTGAAGTTAGCTCGCTAAGAGAAATCCGGCTTCGTAGTACAGGCCTCTGGAGGATCTCATGAGGAATTAATCAGGTCACTAACATTAAGAGAAGAAGTCTGAGATGTAACCAGAGAGATGGCAAAAGTAAACACATCCTTTACTCAAGTAGAAGTACAGATACTCGTGTTTAAAAATACTCTGGTAAAAGTAGAAGTACTGACTAAACTTCTTTACTCAAGAAAGTAAAGAGGCTTTGAAATGTACTTCAGTAAAAAGTACCCATAACTAGCAGCTGTTTTAAAGAGTACCTGACCTCCCTTTATATTAATAGAACAATAATGTCATTGTTAGCTAATGAATGTTTCCATGCTGAACAACGGCAACATGACAACGTTTCCATTGGTCCCTCTTCTTTAGAGAAGACCAGGAAATGATGGATACACGGATCGTGTTCAAATCAATAGGCACGCAATGACTCTAAATAATAATGATCACGCCACCAAACACACATTCAGACTAAAGGAACCAGCCTGTTTGGAACATGTGAGAAGTAGAAAGTACAGGTATTTGGGTTCAACATGGAAGAAGTAGAAAGTACAGGTATTTGGGTTCAACATGAAGAAGTAGAAAGTACAGGTATTTGTTCAACATGGAAGAAGTAGAAAGTACAGGTATTTGGGTTCAACATGTAAGAAGTAGAAAGTACAGGTATTTGGGTTCAACATGTAAGAAGTAGAAAGTACAGGTATTTGGGTTCAACATGTAAGAAGTAGAAAGTACAGGTATTTGGGTTCAACATGTAAGAAGTAGAAAGTACAGGTATTTGTGTTCAACATGTAAGAAGTAGAAAGTACAGGTATTTGGGTTCAACATGTAAGAAGTAGAAAGTACAGGTATTTGGTTCAACATGTAAGAAGTAGAAAGTACAGGTATTTGGTTCAACATGTAAGAAGTAGAAAGTACAGGTATTTGGGTTCAACATGTAAGAAGTAGAAAGTACAGGTATTTGTGTTCAACATGTAAGAAGTAGAAAGTACAGGTATTTGGTTCAACATGTAAGAAGTAGAAAGTACAGGTATTTGGGTTCAACATGTAAGAAGTAGAAAGTACAGGTATTTGTTCAACATGTAAGAAGTAGAAAGTACAGGTATTTGGGTTCAACATGTAAGAAGTAGAAAGTACAGGTATTTGGTTCAACATGTAAGAAGTAGAAAGTACAGGTATTTGGTTCAACATGTAAGAAGTAGAAAGTACAGGTATTTGGGTTCAACATGTAAGAAGTAGAAAGTACAGGTATTTGGGTTCAACATGTAAGAAGTAGAAAGTACAGGTATTTGGTTCAAATGTAAGAAGTAGAAAGTACAGGTATTTGTGTTCAACATGTAAGAAGTAGAAAGTACAGGTATTTGGGTTCAACATGTAAGAAGTAGAAAGTACAGGTATTTGGTTCAAATGTAAGAAGTAGAAAGTACAGGTATTTGGTTCAACATGTAAGAAGTAGAAAGTACAGGTATTTGTTCAACATGTAAGAAGTAGAAAGTACAGGTATTTGGTTCAACATGTAAGAAGTAGAAAGTACAGGTATTTGGTTCAAATGTAAGAAGTAGAAAGTACAGGTATTTGGTTCAAATGTAAGAAGTAGAAAGTACAGGTATTTGTGTTCAAATGTAAGAAGTAGAAAGTACAGGTATTTGTGTTCAAAGTGTAAGAAGTAGAAAGTACAGGTATTTGGTTCAAATGTAAGAAGTAGAAAGTACAGGTATTTGTGTTCAAATGTAAGAAGTAGAAAGTGGTCAGAAAACTAAGTAGTGGAGTAAAGTACTGATACCAGACAAATATACTTAAGCACAGTAACAAAGTATTTGTACTCCTTCCCACCTCTGGGTTTAGTTCTGTGGTAAAGAGTCATGTGACAGAGGTCTGAGACGTAGTTCTGTGGAAAGAGTCATGTGACAGAGGTCTGAGATGTAGTTCTGTGGTAATGAGTCATGTGACAGAGGTCTGAGACGTAGTTCTGTGGTAAAGAGTCATGTGACAGAGGTCTGAGACGTAGTTCTGTGGTAATGAGTCATGTGACAGAGGTCCAGAGGGGATTTACTCCTCAGAGACTCAGTGTGTTGTTAGGCCTGAACAAAGAAAGATCTCAGCGCCATGTTGAGAGCAGCTGGCATTTTGTTGGCAGAAAAAGCAGATTGTTCACCAGACAAAGACTCTCACAGAAATGTGCCACGATGCAACTCCTCCCCTCTCACGCTCTCACGCTCTCATGTGTCAGAGGCAGGTCCAGACAGGAAACCAGGCAACATCATGACTGAATTTCCTCTGGCGGTTATAAGAGTTCAGATCAGGCTGCTGAGGCTGTTTGTCAGGAAACGCCCTGACGCTCCGGGTGGGGGGAGCACACAGATCATTAACTCTACTCAGATCCCACACGTCTGAAGGAGAAGCAGCTAAATATTTTGTTTGGATGTCAAATGACTTCAAAACTTCACAAACTGCCTTATAGTCACATTTTCCTGTGGTTTCTGTGCAGGAATCATGATTTGTGAAGCTGCCAGATGGATATAGAGGAGTAAAAAGTGCACTCTTCAATGCTGTGGGATACAGAAGTAGCTCAGATGGTACTGAAGTAGAGTTCTGCTATGAAGCCTTTAAAAGCGTATGAAACCCAACATGACTCTAAAACAGGAACAGGAAATGACTGATGCCGGGTAAAGTCACGGGGGTTTTCCGTCACATGAGACGTGGTGTTTCCATAGAAACCGTCAGTAACTGAATCACTTGAGAACTGAAAGGCATTTGTTCCATTTGAATGATGTTAACATTATTTTGTTTTTTAAAAAGCACCAACAGTAATAATTTCTCTCTTTTTACAATCCATTACTTTTTGTGGGAAAAGCAGAGAATCCCAAATAAAGTTTGAAATGAGTTCAAATAAAGATTATATTTTGTATTAAAAACAATTCTTTCTGAATAAATGGTAAAACTATGTTGAAGGTTAAAGAGATGTTTCAATGTTATATCAATAAAGTTTTGTTTAGTCAATTTGTATTTCTTTTGAAAATTGTTGATATTGTTTTTTCTTAAAATGTGTATTTGTATTGTATGCCCTATAAAGATAAAACAATTAAGGAAGAAATCAGCAGATGAATAAAAACTATAATGTTTCTAATATCTTTTTAATTTTATTCTACTTAAAAAAGTATTTTTTATATTTGTATTTTTACTGAAACTGTTTTGATGTTTTAGAAGATTTTAAATAATTGTGCCTGTTGTTGTTGTTCTGAATAAATGATGTTAGAGTGCAGCTGAAGGGTTAAAGTCATGGTTAGAGACGTCATTATAATCAGAGAGCGGTCTGAGCTCCACCTGCTACTTAAAGATAACCAGATGTTATCAGTCCAATGTACTTAAAGTATCTCGATTCAGTATTATAGAATATTAATATTCTGTGTTCATGTATATTTGATGTACAGCACTGCGTCATCAGCACATCGCAGGTTTTTATACGTAAACGGGTGTCAAATAAATATAGTGAAGTAAAAAGTGAGCAGTAAGAGCCTTCACATGCAGTAGAAGTATAACGTAGCAGACTAAGGAAATACTCAAGTTAAGTTAAGTCAAAATAGGACTTAATATGTAGTTACATCAAAACACTTAAAACATCACTTTTTAACTTTTGTATTCTTTTAGATAATCAACAGGCTCAGCATTTAAACGCTGACCTTTGAAACCTTTGAAACCTTTATTATTGGCTTTTTCAGTAATAATGTAGAACGTATGAAATAGAAATGGCTCATTAAGACATCACGAGTCGAGCTGAGCGTAGAGTAAAGAGATAAAGTGCAAACTGGAACTCCCTAAGACAGAAACTAAGTACTTTCAGCTTCACCTCCACACACTGCAGACCTACATGAGGAGGAAACACTCGTAACATGTCTTTAAAGTACATTTCAGACAGAATATAAGGTGCTTAAAGTTTTAATCTTGATATGAAAATAAGAACAAATGATATATACAAGTAGAACTTCAGTAACTAAAGTAAATACAAAGATATCCCTGAAATACATGACACAGTTCAGAGCAAGCTGTGTTTGAGTTTTAAGTACATTCACTTTCTGTTCTCAAGGTAAGTGCAATTTATTATCATCTGACATTGATTTGATTCATTATCTGTGAATGCTCTGATTCAAGTTCAATTATTTATCATTGAATCGACTTCTTATGTTTTTAAACCTTTAGCACTTTCATGTTAAACAGGTGCTGGGTTTGATTTCATTCTTTCATATTTCATGTAAATCTAGTTTATTAGAAAATATAAACATTTTAAAGTCTTATTCAAAACAATCATTTACACATTTACCCAGACATTTCCCTGATGCATATTTTAAAAGTGTATTTAGTATAGTAGAGATATACTGGAGATATTAGCTGCACATACATAAACCTGAATATTTCAGGAGCTATAAGTAAAACAAAGCACGCGTGAAATATATCACCAACACGATAGATACACATTTTAAGACCTCTTTACACCGACTTTAAGATTGAAATCACCTGCTGATATTTAAATAAACCCCTCACCATGAATCACTTCCAGGCTCTGACACACAAGACCATATCAGACGCCATGTTGTTAGCGCTGTGTCAAAAAGTTAGGCTTCACCGTCGATCCTAAGTGTTCGGCAGCAAAGTCTGACTGCAAAGTATGTCCTTCTGATTGGCTGATCACTTTAGCCAATCAGGGCAAAGGAAATAATAACTGCCTTTCTGAACTCCGGCTGTATCCTCGCTCTCTTTAACGCGTAGACCTCCATGTTGCCATTAGAAACAGAACTTCTTAATAGTCGTAACTTTTCATGACCGAAGATATTCAGCATCTCTCAGAATAAAAACTATATATTTCAATAATACTAAAAACTTTAAAATATCTTTAAGTGTTATTTCTTGTCTCATTTTCCAAATTTGTCATCATAAGCCCCACCTCCAATCCGTGAACCCCGCCTTCCTACAACAAGCTCCGCCTCCCATTTGTAAACCTCACATCACATCCTTAAAGATTAGATTCAGCTTTTCCAGCATTGTCTAACTTTTAGGACCTATCGAGGGCTATTCAATTGAATGTAAGTCAATGGTAAGAAGTATTTCTGACTCGTGACGTCACGGAAGGTGTAGTACCACCATCTGGCCACTACAAACATTAGCCTAAACGCCAGCGCACTCACTGGGATGCTAGCTTCTCTGATGGGGTTCGGTGTGTCAGGGCCTCTAAAGTCGGACCCTCCAGGGAGACCGGACCAGGATCATTTATCAAAATACAACTCATATAAAAACATAGTATTATTACAGAATTCACTGCAATAAATATCTTTAAAGTAACAGCACTTTTACCTAGTAAAAACTCTTTGTATGTATATATTGATTGTTGTGTTTTTTTTATGTGTCTGTTGATTGTGTATATATAGGATATAGATATTTTATACATATCTGTATACTGTATATAATTTTACATTCGGGATTGTTGGAAACGTCATTTAGTAAGATTGACATTAAAGTTGACTTAAAGTACATTTACTTAAATGAAATGTCTTTAAAGTCATTGAACTTATCTATCGTATCCTCTCTTGCACTTGATGTATCCGTGCTGCTGCATTGTTTTGCCATGTCATAAATACTTGTGTATTCTGCTCTTGCTCTTTTGCACTTTTCTTGAATTTCATGAATTTGTATCTGCTATGTTTGTAAATGTCGTTTTCTTAAATGTTTAATGTGTTTGTAGCTCAAAGCTAAATCCGGCATATTTACACGTTTTGTTTTAAGTGTTCATTAATGTGCAATGTCCCTACCAAATAAACGATTCAAATAAAAATAACTTAAATAAATTGTCTTCAAAGTAACAGTGCTTTTACTTAAATCAAATGTAGTACTATTACTTTATTAAAACAACTTATTAAAGATGGCTGTACTTCAGTAAAAAGTCTGAACAGCTAATTTACCTTAATATGAAATAAAGGAACATAACCTTTAATTAAGGCTAATATGTGAGCACTCTTTCTGTCAACTGAAAGTAGAAACTGAACCACGTTTGGTGTAACCCTCAGTCCAACTGGGTGTTTGGGTATCAGAGGGTTAGTAAGCCCCTCCACCGCGACAAGGTAGTGATTCATGGAGAGGAGATTATTTAGTTTAGAAGCAGGTGATGGAGAACAGTCGGCTGTAAAGAGGTCTGTGATATGTCAGATGCTTATTTTACACACTTCCTCTTCATCAACACTCTCTAATGGTCTCTTTTCCTTAGCTCTTTTAGATTTCACAACAAGTCCAACAACACCGACAACGAGACACATCAGTACCAACACAGCTCCCATCCGAACGCGTCCTCTGGAACCCTCTGGTTGTTCATCGTTGGCGTCTCCATACTGATGGTGTTCATCGTTGGCGTCTCCATACTGAGGTGTTCATCGTTGGCGTCTCCATACTGATGGTGTTCATCGTTGGCGTCTCCATTCTTCAGGTGTTTATCGCTGCTTTCCTTCTCAGGACCTGAGGACAGAAACAGAGAGCAGTGAGGAAACGACTGGACCTCCCCTCATGTTGGAGAACAGCTGATCATGAAGGGGATGAAGAACAGAATCTGTTTCCTCTCCAGTCTCATGTCAGACATTATCTACCGATCACAGAGCGTCAACATCATCTAAACATGCCAATGGAGGAACTCTTCAGGAGAAACACCAACTCACCTTCAGAGACGCTCAGCTGAATGGAGCGCACAAACTCTCTCACGTCTCTCTTCCTGCGATTATTGGAGTGAGTTATAACCCAACACTCGTAGGTTCCCGTG